>JABFAK010000456.1:0-75091 GCA_013266265.1 Fusarium sp. NRRL 66182
ATAATAAGTATAGTAATATAAAGTATATAAATATCTAGATTATCTAAAATTCTGGTCTCCAGTCTAAATCGTCTTATTACAGCATCCGTTCCCATAAAGTCATGTACCCAACTGAGCAACGAACTTCAAAGCCCATAACACTCAGGCTCGATGGTTATCTTCTAAGAGTGAGCTAGTTCAGTCGCATGAATGGTCAAGACAACGGAGAGCTTGGTTAAAATGCTACCCCCCCCCCCCCGAGCACCTATACAAGCCTTGATGAATGACAGTGAAAGAGGTTATAGGATAGCCAAGACGCAACCATTAGTATTGCTTTAGACTTATCTCATCGAACAGGCATCATTCGCTAGCTGTCGGACACCCCAGTTACGCCTTAGTCTGGCACATCCCTTCACATCCCCGAGGGAAGTTCAAACAATGAACCACAACCTCAGCCTGTTTTTGAAAAACCTGATTTATGAGACTCGAGATTTTCAAGGCGACAAACAAAACCCAACACCACAAGCAGCTACAGAGAGAGAGCTCATCAAGCGATAGCCTCTTCCTGAATATGCCTCAATGAGCCGATGCATGGATATGATCACAATGCAAGCGGCTAGCGCCAGGAGAGGTTGGCCGAAGTTCCCAAACTAGGTTTCGGATACAAGAACAGTCCACAGGCTTTCTACGCGCCTAATTCATCAATCGTTTTCAGCCTGACTGACTCTCGACCATGATAGCACAGGGTATATTCTGGCTCATATTGAGCTAACTGTTGTCTCCTACATCGATATCTATCTTGGAAAGCGTCTCAGTACTCATAGAATTATCTGTTTAGCTTTGCTGCGGTTTTGCCTTTTGCAAGGTGGAGTCTACTTCCTGTATCCTCATCAGCGTTGCTTCAGGGATGGGATATTCTGAATGCTAAAGACTCCTTCTCTGTTGCTCGAGGTGGTTCTCTTATCTAGCAGGCCGCTGCTGCTAACCTTGTGTCTCTTTTCATTATCTCCTTTCTTAGCCTCTATAGAGTATCTAGTATCTTAGAAGCTCTCATGGACGGGTTTAGATAACCAGATGGCTAGATATCGGGAGCCACAGATACATCAATCATGGACAGCATCAATACGTTATATAGTTGAGATACAAGTCAGCAAGAGAATGCTGCAGATGATAGCTTCAAGATGGCCAGGAATGGGCCTGAGTTACTGCTTGTAAGGCCCTATTTTACCCAAGACTAAAGCACCAAGGACGACAACTTCGTCAAGTCTCACGATGCTTGACTCGCCCAAAGCTGTGTTAGCCCCATTATGGATCCCAAGTTGCCCTTATAAATTTACTCTGGCTCTTTATCCGTCATGGTACAGTTTTCACTTTGTCGGTGGTCTATCGACGCTGCCATGAGCAACATAGAAGGTTTCTTTGCCGTGGGACCAATACTTTTGCCAGAAAAACCCTAAAAACTTTGAGGGACATGAGAACCACTGGTGATGATCCTATGGAGCAATACTGTGTTACATATACACTCATCATGTCAATAGTGCCGAGTCTCTATTAGGTCGGCTGAAACACCATTAGATTAGACTACACCTTTTGTGATGATCTTATGATGGCAGCGAAACCGGAGGTGCAGATTCCTACGGCGGGCTCTGGACGCAACCAAGGTGGAAAGGGAACGAGAGTAGTGAGATCCAAAACAATAATGATAGCGATGGGCTCAACGTGGTTTCCAGTCAGAATTAGGCATGTCGATAAGGGACTCCAGGTGGAAGCAGCGGCGCGGAGCGAGCTGGTGTAGGGGTACATGTTATTCCGGTGCAGTAATGGTCATAGTAGCTGTAGGGGAGTAGGGAAGTCAAGACTTGGATCTTCTGTGTCTTGGCTACTACCCTCATTGAGATGCCTTACCTTTACGTACCTCATGTTCATACAGGCACTTAGGCAACCTGGGCTATTACTCGCTCCGGCCGACCGTCCTTTCCCATACCCAACATCTTCTACAGTTAAACTTGCAGTAGAATGAGACACATGTCTTGATCATTCAAGATTTAGCCAGCCGGCTTAAGCCGATACGTTGCACTCTGCGTTCTCGCAGCAGCTACTAGATCGCTCGATCACGGCGCATTCACCCATTCCTGAGGATGGTCAAGTACTACGGGAGGAATCGCGCATCTGGTCGTGTCAGGAAAGGTTGAGCATGACTTACAATTACCAGATGCCCGACTACATGTGCCGGTTACGCAACTTCGCATGACTGGCCCTCAAAACGACGTTCACAGCGTCTGCCCGGCGCCAGGACATGGCGAGTTTTGCTCAGACATCCGCAAATGTAGTACTGTGTCGCGATATACTGCCACAGGAAAGAAAGATTGCTGACATCGACCATGCTTTGGGCAACAATCGAATGCCCTGGCTGCCCCGTTCTGGGCTTCACTGAGGATGGACTTGTGCTAGACGAGCCAGCAATGTGCACCACTGACCTTACAAACAAAACGCCGCAGTTAAATAGACGCAGCGCCATCGCCACGAACATAGAGCAGTTATAAGTTCTTACCAACTCTTCCTAGCCACCACTTAAAAATGCAGACCTTACAGCTAAACAGAAAGGCCAAGAGAATAGAGATGAGGTCTGTATGCTATTACTCAGACAGAACCTTATTCTAGGACTCGCATTTTGCCAGCTATAATACATCTGCCAGACAAGGCCCATGTTGAACCCTGTGATGACCAGCGCCGCTAACCTCACTGATTTGGATCTAGAACCCACGTGTGAGAGGAGCACGGCGGATCTATGGCCTTCTCCGTAGATCTTGTGAGTAAGAGTGGCATCGGCGTAAATCCACGCCCCCATTCCTCCGCCGTTGTGAGTCCTAGGGTGGGACCACATGATGTTGAATCACCGCGTCATGTCGTCTCTCATCCCACCTCTGTCAAGGGTCTCTCTAGAATGAGCTTCTTTGAAGCCCAGTGCTGGGTCAAATTTGCAGCCTTGTACCCCTTGTACGATTGGGACTGAATATGACTACTAGAAGCTTACAAGGACTTTACACCTTCTGTAGTTCAGCTGGGGAGATAACGCTCATACTTTGCCATACAGACGGCGAAAGAATAAGTGAGTTTGCTTCGCGAGGCAAAGGAGGAATATGATATTTACCAAGAGAACATAGAAAAGCAAGACAGCAATAAAAGGATAAGTGACGACGGATCGGGGCCTCTTCCAGGCTCCAACCCAGTGGCACCTTGCTAGGACCCGATGGCCGAACGGTTTAGAATGAGGCTTGATGTAGGCTACACGTTGAGAATAAATAAGCTTCCGACAGGCCAGCTCTCCCGCTCACTTCTATGAGGCCCTCTTATCCCGGTCGTACCACCCAGAACAATGATCCATCGCTTCTCAATCAACGGGGACAATATCACAATGATTGCCAACGACACAGGGCTTGAGGATGTGTCATGTAAGACGATATGACAACTTGGCCGGAGGTTTTCTCTGGCCGATCGTTCATTCCCTGCCGCGCTTCTAGGTTGCCGTGGGTATATCCGCGCGCGAATGGTTGAGTTGATGCAAGATGGGCTACCATGGAGACTGGAGTTGAGACTTGGCTGAGCAACGAAGCAACGAGTAACCTCACCACTGGGACTTTCCTCAACAAGGTGTCAAAGTCGCTTGACCAGCTAGAGGAGACTCAGTCTTGGACAGCGGGCTGTCTATGGCCGACCGCTTTTCATGGGGATGATGCTGTTAGTGGCGCAATCGAGCACTCCTTGAACAGGTACCCGATCATGTCCTCTATATACTATGCTTTCCTATGCTTATCAAAAGATAGGTTGCTTCCACAATATTAAAGAACACATGTCCTCATCTGCTTTTGCGACACCATTCCAGGTGAGGACAGCTTTGAGAATATACGGAACTCGCAACCACCGCATCATCGGAGTTTCGTCTTCGAGTCGATACTTGTGTCTCACTCCGTTGACACACTGGTGCGGACGATGCCGTTGGTCAAGATTGATGATGCACCCACAAGTCCATGGGGAGACATTCTCAGGGCAGAGCTGATGCACATAACCAGAATCTAGAACAAAGCGATTAGGTCCCCTCTATGACTAGGAGGCTAGGATGCTGCATCCACAAGCGTTAATAAAGCAGTATGCCGTGATATCACTGCCGAGGATAGCTTAAAGGAGTGGAAGTGGTCAAATTCAGAGCTTGGACCGTCTGCCTTAGGTGACCACGAGAAACTTAAGAGTGACAACATCGGCAGCCACAGCAGTGGTCCTCAATGGACAGATCTAGTTTTGTGGCTACATTTCGACCCTAGATTTATGTTCATGGAGGAAGATGGTAACAGTCACGATAGTCTCGGAGTCGCAACGATACATTCACCAACGACTCAGCCGAAAGGCCTTCTGGGTACTTCTGGAACAGTATAATCATGCTACTACCCAGCTCGCACTACTGTTTGAGCTATCAGACCTGATTGAGCCCAAAGGCGGGTTAACAGCGAGTTATTCAACACCAAAGACTTGGTCTTCCAAAGACTGCAGAATCCACAATAGGCACGATGGCGTTTGCAGCCATTCAAAGCGCAGTCCTTCCCATCCTCGACCCCCTAATTCATCTATAGATTCTAACACCAGCTTCCTTCGGAGCGAAATCACTATCTGTGCACTGAACAAGCCCGTGGACTTGGTTATTCCCTTCAAAGAGACAACTCAATAGAGTCCGTATCCTGAACGACTAGGACTACGTACCCTTGTCCAAGTAGGAGTGATGGAGATTTGATCAACTGACAGTGATGTCACTCGTCCCATATCCCTTCTTATGCTCCCAGGATCACTCCAGCGCCAGTCTTGCCATCTAGGGTTTGGACGGGAGCGCTTTTTAGGCATATAGCGCGTAGGCTCTTCCAGTATGGAGAGTTTGATCAGACTCCACTGGCTTAATTTAGCGACTGGCACGATCTACTACATACTACGGTTCGATTTCATGAGTCTACAGTTGCTCGTGCTGGTTAATGATATCTCATCTCTTATTCTCGATTTGAGTGTGGCGCTGAACCTATGATCCAAGAGTGGGCATAGAGCTATCTAGAATCTCACCAATCGTGCTACTAGAAGTAGAATTGATGCATTCGGGAGCAAGGTTGTCAGTGTTATTTGTGCTGTTAGGCTTGTCCAGATATTCGGTCTTGTAGAGCTTGATACAATACTTTTCACGTGAACCTGTTCACACTGAATATGGCCCAAACCCTTCCTGGCTAGGTAATGGTGTAGCTTTGACGACAATTTTTCTTGATGCACCACTACCGCAGAGAGACCCTTAGGATAGTGCGTAATCGTTCCTGTATCATTGAATATGTTGCCCGAATACCATGTTTGTCCACCAAGAATGAACAATTACCAGCCTCGTAGTGCTTTATCTGAGACAAAATCCAGATTGCTTGATGTCTTCTATTATTGTAATTCCAACTGGAATTAACCATAGATTAACTATTGCTATTGTGACGTATCTCAACGCGCCTATGCTACGTAATAAATGCAACACTTCACCATGTTTTTTACAAATGAGGCCCGTTGACGCTTGCTGTCATCTGAGCGCCTGCCTTACGGTGTGTGTCATGCCATTCACCTACACTATGCAATTAAGGTAAACGTCGAATTGCATGTAAGAAGCTTGCATGAATATCACTAAATCGTTTAACCTGTGGATGTGCCCGTGGAAATTGGATACGCCTAGACTGAGCATAAAGAGATGCCTCCAGCTATATTTAGATACCGGAATATAAGTGCCTCTGAACCTGTACGCTACTTGTTGCAAGGTAGCAGCCTCGGACTGGATGTCAGGAAGAACTACTCCCCTCAGATCATGGTGAGCTAACCACGGGGCTGCTCAAAGGTATGCGTAGCTAACACCTCTGGACCTATTTTCATTCTTGTACAGCTCAATATTATCCTCAGTATGCATCAAGAATCCTATTAATAGAGAGAACTGTCTGTGTCAACGCTGTACTGGAATGGAACGGTCTCTATTTGCAGGACTGCTTAAATCAAATACACAGATTTGAAGGATTGCAGATGCAAAGAATCGCGCCAATCCCAATACTGAAACTAGTACAAATATGCACTGCGTTGAACCATGCTTATAGACTCCCCTCTTTATGCGAACTATGTGTTATGTACCTATAACAGATAGCTAGCTTGAAGCCCTCTAGATCGGGGATAATGAGATTAGATTATCACGACAACAACCAAATTTTCCAGATTGCATAGTCGGTCTTAATGGCTCTTTCATGAGCGCAAAATAGACTCAATCGACACCGCAAGAACTCATTTAAGGTAATGATAGAATAATTCCTGGTGAGAGAAAAGATAGAATCTTGGTCAAGACTTGCCCGGAATGCCCTGCAAAACTGGAATGCGAAGATCGGTTTGGATCTATCATATACGAGGAAATTGGTGTATGACACGATAAAGACCAAGGTCATAGCGACAATCACAGATCTAAAGCGCCTCTACCGTGTCATTGGCTGGTCAAAAGAGAGTGCAGGCGCTCAAGCTATAGAAGTCTTATCAGATCACTATTACTAAGACTCGGATGACTTGTTTACCTTTAGTCAACGTCATCCAGCCTCGATCTTGACTTAACATGTGGTTGCAAATGAGATCAGTATTCTGAGACAGCTTATGAACATGCGGAATATGGTAAGCGTAAGATCTTGACCATTCACAGGATGCGCTTTCGAGTTTTCACGAGAAACATCGTGGTGAACTCAATTTGGACGGGCTAAGTCACTCGAGCATTCCAGCCAAGAGTTCATTCAGCTCAGTGAACATCTTCAAGGGTCCAGTAAACCCATAACACACGCTACCTAATTAGAGATGTATCCCAAGTGAAATGGAAATGGGCCAAGGCTCAGGGCGAGTGTTCTCCAGAAAGCGCTAGTACAATATAAACAACTTCATCCGTGGGATGTGCGAACTGATTCGTAAAGGTGTCGTAACTTGGCATTACTACCGCATGATACCCTGTTATATGTGTCGCTAAAGTATTAATAAATAAAGATATTCTGAGGGGCATATGGCGGAGTACGAGGCATCTCAAATGGAACAAGGCACAAGAGTCTAGGTCATAATTTGGTTCAATGGCAACGCTGTTGAATCTTATATACTTAATGCCTGCACATGGGCCTCTGCGTCAGACCCGCCCTCAAGATTACTTTGTTCCTGAACTGATCTTGATGGCCGAGAGACTAGCACATAAGTCTTATACCAAGGCCAGAAAACATCTTTTGACCACTCGTAGAGCTTGTTAATACCTTTAATAATCTGAAAAACGCCAAGATCAGATTGTGTAGATCCCATAGTAATATTATCGATCCATAGTAGCTGATAGGGTTAGTATTTAGTTAAGGATAATAGATAATATATTTAACTTACTGTTTTCCTATCTTTATAGCTACTAGCCACAAAGTGCCATGTATGACCAAATACAAGAAGGCCTGGTATAAAAGGTAGAGCAGTTAATGCTTCTCTTCCTGCCAGTCGCTCAAGCAGTCGCCATTGTGCAGCATGCCATATTCCCATCTGGTTATTGGCTTTTGTTTTCTCTTGATCTTGCCGCTTTGTCTCTATACTGATTGTGATGGGTCGTTTCTCGAAAGCCTCGAAGTCGGTGTGGTTGATAGATCCGTATTCTTTATGGAGCACCTCTATCTGAGGTCGAATCTCTGTATCGTTGGTTGGGTCAATGAACATGGCGTAATCGACTTTCTTGCCAGGGACATTATCGACCAGATAAGAGGTCAAGATACTAGCAGTGGTACTAAAGAGTCACTTAGTAGGTGTTGTATGAGTTAGGGTGTAGAAGAACAAACCATGACCAGAAGCTAATGCGCGGTTCTTGAAACTTGTCGCGCACACGAAAAGATAATTCAAGCAACGGAGTATGGACATGGTTATTCCATCCCGCCTCATCTACCTTGCAACGTGAGCATTCTATGGCCTTATCGGTAATATTAATGACATTGTCGAGAAAGACTGCATTCGGCTTCTGACTACTACTAAAGGAAGTAGCCGGATCATAGACATTATCAAGAAACTCGCAAAGCGACCTTCTACTGGGACTGAGGCGATTTATTTCCTCCTGGTATAGGTCAGTATCGAGTTCCCTAGCACAAATCTTGGAGTTCTACCTGCATGTTGGCCGGGACTATCCTATTACACATTTGGACGGCACGGATGTTCATATAGAAGCTGTGCAAGGCAAAAGACAAATCGAGATTATTCACATCCAGGACGAGGCAGTCAAGACCATCCGGCTGGCTACGCAGCCTTTCAGCGAGCCTCGTGGGTGATACCTGACCAGAGGTAACACTGTCGGAGCATGATGGTAATGATAAAACCTCGGAGCCCGAAACTGAGATAGTGCCAGTGTCACCAGGCCTGGGCGTTCTGTGAATGTCTTCTGCGGTCCTCGTTTGTCGTCTTCTTCTCTTCTTGATTGGTGTCTCCAAACATGGTTCTGCTATTGAAAGGAAAGATCTCTTGCGAGATGCTGGCGGCGATGGAAGAAGATTTGAGTGTGATTGTGTTAATGGTTGTTGTGATTTGTTGATTTCTTGGCCACTCTTGCTTAGATCTAAATCAGCTTGATATGTGACCGAGTCTAACCATGAGAGAATTTGGTCTTTTGAGAATCCCATATCAAATGAATGTCGAGATGCTCTCTGTTGCGAGAACGTGTTGGTAATAACAATCACAGTGAATGAGAAACTGAGTGAGGGGTTTCTAATTATGACGTGTCCGTGTTTTGGCTGTATTCAATTAAAGCTTAGCGTTGTTGTCAGAGAGATAATGACATGCTCTTTCGGACTAACTTAGATCCGATAATCTGGACCTCGGCTATACCGGGAATAATAGGAAGACGTGAAGTGCTTAAACCCACTTTGCTCCACCACCTTGTATTGGAGCTGAAATTACATTATATATACTAGTCTTAAATATTGGCTGCTGAAAGTACAGCACATACATAATGTCCGACAACCCACCTCGTCCACCACCGCTGGCGCCTCCGCTACCGCCAAATTCCTTTCATACACAGACAAAAGAATCTCCCTTTATGTTAAAGGTGAGAAACGCGCCGGAAGGCTGGTTCTACCAGCCTCCCGAGCCGCCAGCCCTGGTCGACCTCTTTGAGCCTCCCACAGGCCCTTACTTCGTGTATGGAACCTTGATGGATCCAGCAATGCTAGCCGATGTCCTTGGAGTGGAAGAAAAGCCTGAACTGCGTCCTGCAAAAATCGTAGGCTATTCGCGTAAGCTGTGGGGACAGTATCCTGCTATGCAAGACGGACCACAAGGTGCAGAGGTCGATGGTGCTGTTTATTATGTGCAGTCTGTTGCTTATGCAAAGAGGCTGGCGGAATATGAGACGAATAGCTATAAGGCCAAGCCATGCCTTATTCAGTATACAGATGGCAAGGAGCCTGCTGAGGATTTTGGCCATGTTTTCATATTTGTCGGTAATCAAAGGGATCTACAAGATGGGGAGTTTAATCTGGAAATATGGTTAAAGCAGATGGGTCGACAGCCAGCCTTATAAGTCAGCATAGTATAATGAGTAGCGCATTGTTCTCTTAAAGGTCATTCGAAAAGATATAACACTTACCGTATGTTTGTAGTTGTGTTTGTTGTATCCTAAGCACAGTGTCAAAGGATTAGTATACGAAGAAGCCGCAACAACTGTCGTTGCCAGGCCGTAGGTTGATGTTGGCTCTGTCCTGAGTGAATTCGCAGGACCTATGAAAATTATCTCCGGGATATGCTGACTTCGTGTGCGTGGATCTGGTTAACTAACTGATATGTCTGACCTCCGCCTTTAGTATAAATGGCTTGTTGTCCTGTAGTAGCTCTTCGCGCAGTTGTTCCGAGTTATCTATATTTATAGAGTTAGTCTGTATTAGGGCTTAAAATTCCCATAGGTACCTAGCTAAAAGCCCACCTAAATGAGCCTATGGGTAACTATAGGTATTTAATTTACCTATTTAAAGGGAAAAAGCCTAAATTAGGTATTTAGAACTTATTTTATTTTATAAATAAATATATAAATAATATCTAGAAAATTAAATAAAATATAAAAAAAATATTATATAAATCTATATTATTTATTATATATATAAATATTTTTATATAATTTTTTTTTATTTAGCTATTTTATTCTTATTTCTTTAAAAACCTTACCTATTCTAGGTATCTATTTTATACTGCTTTTTCTAACCTACCTAAATAACCCACCTAGACCTACCTAGTAGGTACCTATAGGTGCCCATAGGTGCCTAATTTAAAGCCCTAGTCTGTATTCCGTATGCCAGCATACTATAGGTAGGTATTCACACTATAGTATAGTTACTTATATAGTATTCCTATTTATTAAAAATTAAAAGAATTCCTATTATAATATTATAGCTTTATTATAAATAGTAAGAATTAATATAGAATAATTAGTTTAATAGAAACTTATATAAATTTTACTATAATAGTTTAATAAGGTCTAATAGTAAACCACTCTTATTATAAACCTATTTATTACAATACCCGCTACTTTACTTACCCATTCTAAAATTAACCCTGCGCTAGCGCTATTATAAGAATCCTCGTAATCCACGTCTTAAATGTTACGACCCCCGCGGTTATGTCACGTATACTCCACAAGTTTCGGCCTATCACACATGATCACCCTACCATACCAAGGCGATCACCGTGATCACCCAGTGCTCACGCAGTAATCATTTCAGATCACCAGTAATCACTCAAACCACGGCCGTGATCACCTTAAGTATATATATATAGCTATTAGTACTTCTATAGACTCTAGCTCCCCAGCTATTAACATAAAACTTCTTTACCTTAATAAGCCTTACCTGCATTATTAACTATTAAGAGACGTGACAATACTTCGCTACGCTCAGTATCTGCACCCTGCAATCCTACTAACATACACCCAGTACGGACTAGTATATCACCTTAGGAAACACAACCGTCATACGTTAATAGCTCTTGTTTAGTATTGTGCCGTGCAACACTGAGCAATATCGAAAAATGGCCCCTACACGACCCAATAACCCGTCGACTCCAAGCCGCGCCTCGCACCCGGTCGCCCCCCAGGGAACCACTGGAGGAGGTGCACCCAGGCAGGAGGATGTCTCTATGGAAACTGATGAGGACGAACCAGAAACTATAACCCCGGCCTCGCATGAGGACAAAGTCCGGAAACTACGACGCAAGCTTAAGGAACTGGGACAATAGCACGATGCACTGCTGGAAGGAGCCAAGAAAAACTCATCTATCGCGCAGCGCAAAATTGAAAACCTAGAGGAATGAGTGACCGACCTTATGGAACTCGTGTCTAACATCGGGAAAGAAAATGAGAATAACAAAAGAACCTACCGAGAGCATATCGAATATACCAGCTTAATGATGGCCCGAGGAAAGGACCCTGGAGAAATCCTCAAGCCACGACGCCCCGACCTATACGACGGATCGGCCGGCAAACTACAGGGCTTCCTCACCATGCTTAAGGCCTACCAGAAGTACTACCCGACTTAATTTGCCACAGACGAACTTAAGGTCCGCGATGCAATAGGACTCCTGAAGGATAAAGCTCTAAGATAGTTCGAACCTATCATCAGGGACTATATAGACAATGCCTATAAATTTAGGAAGTTCGAAACCCAAAACATCTACAGTAGCTTCGAATCCTTCAAAGAAGAAATAAAAAACGCTTTCGGAATAGAGGACAAAAAACGCGCCGCCGAAGCAGCTATTTGATAACTCCGACAAACCGGAGCTGCGTCAACCTATACTGCAGAATATCGATATTAAATGTCAAGACTCGACTGGGGAGAAGAAGCCCACATGTTACAATACTACTTGGGACTGAAGGATGAAGTAAAAGACGCGCTGGTTAACATCCGACCCAAGCCGACCACCTTCAGCGAATTGGCCAAAATAGTAGTGGAAATCGATAACTAATAATATGAACGAAGACGTAAGAAATAGATCTAGAAAAAGGGCAGTATCCAGAACCCTAATTAGGGAAAAAGTAACCACGGTTTAAACCAAGGAAGGAAACGAAACACCAACACTTCCTACGGTACCGAATCAGGCCCTATAGAAATAGGGGCAACCAAGTACGACAAATCGAAACTCACCTGTTGGAACTGTGGAAAGAAGGGATACAAGGACCACGAATGTCGCAACCCCGTGAAAACTAACCAAAAGTTCAAACCCGTGCTAGAAGGTAAGAAACAGCTTAACTCTACTAACGCACAGGACAATAACGAACAAACCGCAATACAAGCAATCAGACACAGGATCGCTATGGCACGATCTGGCTACGACCGGCGAGATACCCCTTACCAGATACAACCAAACGTAGTACGGGACCCCTTTCGGAGCAAGGAAGAAACCCATCAGAAATACTACCCCACCGAGGAGCTAGCCGACACTCCTTTAGACAAAACTATACTCATCGCCCCGTGTCTCACACAAAAAGAAAAGACCCAGAGAGCCCGAGAACGCTGCCAGAAGTATCGACAGAAGAAAAAAGAAGAATAAAAGAAATAGGAACCAGTACCGGATGACAAGAAACAAGACAACACTAATGTAATACTGGCTGTGACAAGAAAGGGAAAAGAAATTACCCCTAACCAGGACAACGAACCGACTACCTCTCAAATCATTAACGACATCCCAATATGAAAAACACACCGAGGCGAACTCGCCTACAGAGCTGTGGAACAGGCCATGATCGACCGAAAATTTAGACAGTTCGAGTAAGAATAAAAGCGAGCTCGTCGCAAACAGAAAGATATGGAGAAAAACTTGAACAGAAGTGACACCAAGAAACACGAAAACATCTTTCTACAAGTAACCGACAAAAACACCGCAAAAAGCCCCCGTACCATATCTGTACGATTCTATCAGGAAAAGGACCCTAGAATGGAACTCGCTCACGACAGACACTACGAACTATCCTGGGTATCATGCGTCCACCACAACTGCGAACGACACGAGATATGGAAACAAGTCAACGACTGTTATCCTCTGCACATCCCACGCAACTCGTACCTCAAACCCTACAAACAATTCGAGACACTTGGGTATTACAGAACCGGAACTCCCTTACCAGGATTCGCGGAACTAGCCTTTAGCGAAGAACTATACAAAGTACACGCAAAGATCACCCGAGACAATCTCAATATATCATCATAGGTTATAGGAATGAAGAAGGCCCTCAGGAACAATCAAGTAACTCCTGAACCATGGAGCCAAGACCACGACTACTACGCTTGCAGAGATGCCGCAAACTGCAAGTACAACCACAACGCCTTTGACAACGCGGAGACACAGCGGAAGGCCGAAACCGAAAAACGCTTAGATCAAGAATTCAGCAACAAGATACGGGAGATCCTACAAGAAGCCACGGACTCACCAAAAAACAACGAACGCCGTCCGTAACAGAGCCACGGACGAGCGAAGAGCCAGGGAACACTGACACCCCTCGAAGAGCTCTAAGGACGACCAAAAAGGGTCAGTCTATTTGCCTAGAACTAAAGGTCAGAATCAAGGGAAGATGGCTCAACGCTTTAGTCGACAGCGGAGCTACATATAACTACATTACACCACAGACAGTAAATAAGTTACGGCTACCATGGAAGTACAAGGCACGCCTATACTTAGTAACCAATTTAAAAGGAGAAGAGTTCGCATACAACAACGGCAAGGTAAACCGCGAGATTGATCACCTCAAGGTATTTGTCAACGGACGCAACTAAGGAATCAACTTCGATATTATACCCATGCCAGGACACGACCTAGTACTTAGACACGCATAGTTAAGACGCTACAACCCAAACATCGATTGGAGGACTGGCCAGGTTAATTACGAAATCGACCCCTCTGACGATAGGATCAATGATTCAAGACACGACACGAGATCTCAAACTTCGACTAAGGAAGACAGCGAAGTACGGCGCGGTAATACGACAGATACTCCGCCCATCCCAAAAGGGACGCGACACAAACACGGAAAAGGCAAAAGAAACTAAGTCAGATAAACAATTGCATTCCTCAGGCACCAATGCCACCGACTCGACACAACACTCAAAGCCGCAAAGGCAAGAAAAGAAGAAGAAGCTAACGACCGACTTAAGAATATACCAGAAGAATATCGCTATTACGAAAAGCTATTCCAAGAAGAACTAGACACAAAGGTACCACAGCACAGCCGCTAGGACCACGAGATTTAGCTTAAATCAGACAACCTACCATTCCAGAAGATCTACAACCTCAACGAAGCCGAACTCTTCACGCTGAAGGAATACCTGGAATCGGAATTACGAAAAGGAAATATCCGAGAATCAACATTACCTGCGGGATTTCCAGTGATATTCGTACCAAAGAAAAACGGCAAACTACGACTAGTCGTGGACTACAGAAGACTAAACGACCTTACCATCAAGGATAGGACCCCCCTTCCGCTTATCACGGAACTCAAGGACCGCCTGCAAGGAAAACAGATCTTCACGGCTCTAGACCTCAAGGGAGCCTACAACCTAATCCGCATCAAGGAAGGAGACAAATAGAAAACAGCATTCAGAACCAAATTCGGACTCTTCGAATACTTAGTAATGCCATTCAGACTCACTAATGCCCCCGCAACATTCCAACAGATAATCAACAACGTTTTGCAACAGTACCTCGATGTCTTCGCAGTCTACTACCTAGACGACATCCTAATCTTCTCTAACACAGAAAAACAACACAAGGAACACGTCCACAAGGTATTACAGGCTCTACAGGACGCCAACCTACTAGTCGAACCCGAAAAAAGTCACTTCCACGTGAAAGAAGTAGATTTCCTCGGACACACCATATCGCCAGGAGAAGTGCGAATGGACAGAAAAAAGATCGCTGCAGTCAAGGACTGGCCTATCCCAACCAACGTCAAAGAAGTACAGAGCTTCCTAGGGTTCGCCAACTACTATAGACGATTCATCAAAAACTTCAGCAAGCTAGCAAACCCACTCACGGAGTTCACCAAGAAAGGAAAAGAGTTCAAGTGGAACGAACGAGCGCAAGAAGCATTTGAGCAAATCCAAGATGCAATCCTCAGCGAACCAGTATTGGTCATATTCAACCCTAACCGGGAAGTAGAACTAGAAACCGACGCCTCAGACTTCGCGTTAGGAGGACAAATTAGACAACGAGATGACAACGGAAAACTACACCCTATTGCCTTCTATTCACACAAACTCCACGGAGCAGAGCTAAACTACCCCATCTACGATAAGGAGTTCCTGGCTATCTTCAATTGTTTCAAGGAATTTCGGCAATATCTCATAGGAAGTAACTACCAAATCAAGGTATATACCGACCATCAGAATATCTCACATTTCTTAACGACGCAAGAACTCAACCAACGACAACTACGCTACGCTAAATATTTGTGCGAATTCGACTTCGTTATAATCCATTGCAAGGGATCAGACAATAGACAAGCCGACGCAATTAGCCGAAGACCTGACTATGACACCGGAACAGTCAAGGTGAAGGATCAACTCCTAGAGAAAAACGAAAATGGAGAATTACGATTCACGCAATAAGCACAAATAATAGCCTACACCCAAACAAACAACAGTTGGCATGACCGTATCCAACACGAAGCAAGCAAAAACGGAATCACTATACTTAAACGAAACGGAAAAATATAGGTACCAGAGGCACTACACACAGAATTAGTACGGGAAATACACGAACATCCCCTACATGGCCACCAAGGCACGACTAAAACACTAAAAAAAATCCAAAAACGATACGATTGGAAAGGAATAAAAAATACAGTAGAACAAATCATCAAGCAATACGACCTTTGCATGAAAACCAAGGCATAACGCCACAAACCTTACGGAAACCTACAAGCACTCCCAGTTACACGACGACCATAGGATTCAATTACGATAGACTTTATAACCAAATTACCCTTATCAGAAGAACCCTCAACCGGAATCTTCTATAACAGCATCATGGTTATTATTAACCGACTTACGAAATTCTCATACTACCTTCCATACAGAGAAGCTACAGACGCAGAAGAACTCTCCTATGTTTTTTACAGAAATATCGTGAGCATATATGGATTACCGCACGAAATCATCTCAGATAGAGGACCAACATTCGCAGCCAAATTCTGGCAAGCACTCATGGCACACCTCGGACTAAATACCAAATTGTCAACTGCATTCAGACCACAAACGGATAGACAAACAGAACGCATAAATCAGGTGCTCGAATAATACTTACGGTGCTATATTAACTATGAGTAAGATGATTGGGTTGAAAAGCTACCAGCTGCCTAACTAGCCTATAACACCGCGTACAACGAAAGCACGAAACTTACACCTGCTTACGCAAATTTCGGGTTCACACTAGATGCTTACCACCAAGCACGAGAACCGAAATCAATCAATCCAGCCGCCATAATTAAAAGCGAAGACTTAAAAACACTCCACGAAGAAATAAAGACGGAATTAGAATTCGTCAGAAAGCGCATGCAAAATTACTATGACCCCAAGAGGTCGAAGGGACCGACCTTCTCGGAGGGAGATATGGTCTACCTAGCAACAAAAAACATCAAAACGGACCGACCAAGCAAAAAACTCGACTATAAATACATCGGACTATACAAAATCATACAGAAAATCTCAGAAAACAACTATAGACTAGACTTGCCAGCCCAAGCAGGTTACTACCCGATCTATTACATTTCACTACTCGAGTCAGCCGCCGACACGATATAAGTCAAAACCGGCAACGAGCCAGAAAAGATCACAGGACCAGAGACCTACGAAGCAGAGGAAATCCGAGATATGCAGAAAATCGACGGACAAACAATGTACTTTGTTAAATGGAAAGGATACCCAGAAAACGAAAACATATAGGAACCACTAAAACACCTTATCAATGCCCAACGGCTCCTGAGGAACTTTCACTAACGGAAGCCAGCAGGGAAGGATTGAAAATAGTGGACCAGTTGACTATATCCACCGCACCACCTAAACGAGCATCCACTACCGCCTTAGCCTCCTGACGCTTATTCTCCTCTAGTTTATCTATAGATTGAAACCCCCTCTCTAACATTTTCTGCCCCTTAGTCTAGATTTAACGCTTCTGATAACGAAGACGCATCAAACGGGATAAACGCTCATTCAACTGCCGTTAGAGATTAACCAGCTCCTCCTCAGTAGCTTCTTCCACAGCCTCGATATGCCTCTTAGCTTCAATCAAGCGATCCGCTAGAAATCGCCACGTCAGCGCAATCACCCACGGAACGACGCAAACGAAACAAACCTTAGGACAGCGAGATCCCATTCCCATCACAAGGACGACCACGACAAATACACTCGCCACAAATACCGGACCCCGGTTTCATAAAACACCGCAGCTGGTATTCCTTACAATATATGCAAGGCATGACTTCGTAACCTTCGGAGTTAATAAGGTTGGCTCTGGCAAGACGACGACAAGTAGACGCTAAGGACATGGTCAGAACAGAGTCATTTGGAATATTTGCAAGTCTAGGTTGCACGGACTTACGGATTAAAATTAGACGTAGTGATATACAGGTCTCGAGGACAAAACCCAACAAAGGGGAGAGATTGTATTACGACCCCCGCGGTTACGTCACGTATACTCCATAAGTTTCGGCCTATCACACATAATCACCCTACCATACCAAGGCGATCACCGTGATCACCCAGTGCTCACGCAGTGATCATTTCAGATCACCAGTAATCACTCAAACCACGGCCGTAATCACCTCAAGTATATATACACAGCCATTAGTACTTCCATAGACTCTAGCTCCCCAGCTATCAACATAAAACTTCTTTACCTCAATAAGCCTCACCCGCATTATTAACTATTAAGAGACGTGACAATACTTCGCTACGCTTAGTATCTGCACCCTGCAATCCTACTAACATACACCCAGTACGGACTAGTATATCACCTTGGGAAACACAACCGTCACATTAAACGTCCCCTCCATCCACTCGGTAATCGCCCTAAAGGCAGCCTGAAGCTGATACATACCCATCAGCGAATTACTATTCCCAATCGGGACCTGTCCGCCGGAAATAATTTTCTGCAAAAGATTAGCTTCGCCCTGTCATGACGGACTCTCAACTTACAAGCTCATCTCCCCCGTCTACTGCATACATAACAGTCCACGTCCCTTCGAGAACCTGGATTAGAGGAATAGTGATAATACGCTCACCCAATTCGCTGCGTCTCATAATACTCCGTAGACTCTCATGCCACGCTGCTATCCACACGCCAAGCTGTACACCCGATGTCTCGAGGTTTCCAGATGTCGTCTTGGTCTCGATGAACACCGGCGCAGGACGGTTCCTAAGCGGAAAATAGGACGTCTGGTTAATGGTCCCATCGGCGGAGAGTTTCGTGTACCGTTCGATGACGGTTCTGAGGCTCGATTCCGGTTCCAGGGCGAGCGCAAAGTCAACCATCTTATGGACTGACTTTACCTTATGACCCCTCGATGCAGACGTGGCGCTGGTATAACTGCTCGCCGAAGACATGCTTACGTCGTCGTCGTCGACAGTGACGACGCAAGGGCGGAACCTGGGCACGATTCGGGCAGACGTTATGTCCTCGGCGATGATGGAGCTCGTTTCGGCGAGAATGTTAAGGACCTGGTAGTGAACGTGCGAGTTCCACGCTGCCTCCGAGCGACCCAGATCTGCAGATTGCTTGGTGCGACTGACAATGCCCTGAAAACGCACGTGTCTCTCAACAAGAGCCTTGATCGTATCCTCGGTCGCATTTGGATTCTCGGACTGCCACATGCCCCGATGAGTGTCGGGAATCCTGGTGTCCGGTCTGTCCTTCAGCGCGTGCGGAAGAATGTCCATACCCCACTGAACATCATGCAACGCATCGTAAAGCGCATGCGCATCTTGAGGAAGCGCAGTTCTCAAATCAGATTCAAGACTAAATTGTATCGGATGGTTGAGGCGCTGCAGATCACTTCGTTTCCTGTACTGCTGTGATGGCGAAAGACTCCTTTGGTTCCGTTGGGAATTTGTCCTGGGCTTTGGGAGATGCGGCCGGGCAGCCAGAGAGCGAGAGAAGAGAGTTGTCGCGTCTGTTGAATCGACAGGTGAACCAGCAATATTGAAGGGCGGCGGTGGTTGGTCAGAAATGGAGTTGGTTGTGTTTTGGATTGGTGGTTGGGGAGTTTTCTCCGGGTCGAAATGTGCTTCTAGTTCATCCCTGCGCTTGCGCTTCGACGGACTGTCCATGTCGTCGGAATGAGTGCTAAGCCGCCTTATTTTGGCTGTATGTACGTCACTTTTGTCATGAAAATCGGAAAATGAACCTGATGGGTCAACAGTGAGAATCCACGCGCGGATAGCATCGATGTGCATGCTATGTTGTGTTGAAGGTCGTGATGTAATGGTCGCGATGGTTGTTGATATGGATTTATTAGTTGACAAGACAATGCCCCGGATGCGGAGAAATATTAAAGCGGCGGGATTTAACATATATTATTTTAATAATCATTAAAGTAATTGCAAAGCTAAAAATAAGATATATTAAGTTAATTAATAACTTTCTTAATATTATAATATGTATTTTCTTTATTATATTATATTAATTTAGTTTAACAGTAATTACTGAGAAATATAGCTAGACAAGTCACGTGAGGCTTTATTACTTCTTTAACCGGAGCTAGCGTGGTCCCACCCTGTAGTATTAACAAAAACAACCAATTACCTCAAAGGTCGCATATTCCTCCACGCTCTGGCCAACGCTATATGGCATTTCAAGGATGGATTGCCAAAACTTAACGGCAGAGTATATCTATCGTCTCTCCCATCGGCCAGGAGAGTTGTTCTATTCAATGATTACTATTTCCGAATCCCCGAAGCCCATAGAAGCAAGTCTCGAAGATCGCCCCTCCTGCCTCGGGATTCTTAACAAGCTGCCAGCCGAACTGCTTCACGGGGCACTCAGCGAGCTGGATTTTCTGAGCCTGACGCGATTTTCGCGCGTTTCTTTTCGAGCGAGGAATTTGTTGCGGTCCCTTCCCGCATATCAAGATCTCATGAACCATGCACCAGATGCGTTAGCAGCCCTTAGTCAAACGAAACTTCTTCATCTTCATTCGGCATGCGACCTTCACGCTGCTCTTCGAACTGAGTGTTGTGCAACCTGTCTAGAGTACGGCGCTTACCTGTTTCTCCCATCCTGCGAAAGATGTTGTTGGCAATGTCTGCGATCCAACCTAACACGACGGGTGATTTCCCCGGCAGCGGCCGGTAGAACCTTCGCCCTCTCACCAAAGATGGTCCAGCAACTACCAATCATGTTTAGTATCCCGGGAACTTATGGCGTTGGACGTAAATCCGCGCAAACATCACACAAGCTTGTGAGTGTAGGCGCTGCAAAAAAACTTGCCGTGTCAAAATACAAGTCTCTGGTAAATCTTAAAAAAGTCATTGCACGAAGAAAATCCAGTGGGCAGAATGTCAACACAATCAAATACCTGGAGGCTGTCTTTTTGGACTGTGCAGATTCGGATCCTTTGATAATTCCAGATCATGGGGGTATTGGAGACGACCCTTATTTTGGCATGGCATCCATCCCGTTCCCCTCTCTTCCAACTCGACACGTTGTTGACATCGGATTTTGGTGCAAGGGTTGCCAATGGACGTACGAGCGACAGAAAAATCAACAGCTACCAGCTCACCTCATCGCCAACATGGTGCCAGTCGGTTGTGACCCCGATCGTGTACTATTGGGCCTGGCCAGGCGAGGTCACTCAAGAATAGGACTCTTCGAGCATATTCGAAGTTGTTACGGGGCACAGAAGCTGCTTGGTGGTAAATAAGTAGAGGGAAATTGAATGAACATCGTTATCCTCGCAATCTTGGATGACACAAGTCTAAAATATCGCAAGTTACACATACACGACTGTGACCCTAACCTCCCTCACCCGCTAATAGCATAATCCATAAGTAATCGATCACCTTCGCTGATGGCGCTGGGTATGCTCCGTGTTTGCCTTGCTTTCTGTAGGCATGTTATGGAGGACACTTCCTCCTAGTCTCTTTATGTGACATTGAGCCATGCCAAACCTTTGTGTTGGCCATTGATTATTTGCTCTCCATTGTGTGCTCGACGACAGGAAACCACTATTTCTTGCCATGCCTTCTACTCAGCTGGACTCAGGGGGGGTCGTCCCAAACGACTCCACAGAGATACTATCGCAATTAATCTCTGACGAGGAAGGACAGCGCGTCTACTACCTGACTATTTGCAGCGATGTCTTCGACCAAGAGACCATGTGCCGCCCCTACCTCCTCATTCCCCAATTGTCCTGCTGGTCAGATATATCAGGGAGCAAGATCGCACTCTCGCGCAACGGGGACGGCTCGCTCGCCGTAACTGCCTCCGACGATCTACTGCAGGAGGTCACATTCACTTGGCACGAGAAGCGTATCGATGTGTTGCCCATACCAAAAACAAAGCGCCTTAGATCTGGTGTCTTTGAGAATTTCTACCAAGGCCGACCAGCTGTCGCAAAAATCGCATGTTTTGAGTGGCAGATTCCAAGCCTTACCCGCGAGACGTGGGCGTATTGCGTCTTGACTCAATCCCAGCAACCAGACGACGGCCCACCTATTGCACCTAAGTTCCTGGGCCACTTGACGGAGAACGGGCGCGTGATGGGCTTCCTCATGGAAATGCTGGAAGGCAGGTTAGCGTGCTCGGATGACTTGGCACAATGCACAACTGTGTTAAGACAGTTGCATGGACCGGGAGGTATGGGGCTGGTGCATGGAGATGTAAACCGATATAACTTTATTATTGAGGAAAATCAAAACGGGCGTGTTCGCTTAGTGGACTTTGAGCATGCACAAGACTATAACGAGAAGCTAGCGCAGGAAGAGCTTGAATCACTACATGCTGAGTTGTCTAAAGAGACAGGACGTGGCTCAACCATTACTACATCAGTCACCTAGTTATAGCAAAGTTTCCAGTTAACACAGAGCCACAATATCATACTCATAAGGAGCAGTCAACGGATGGAACGTGGGGTGCTTACACAGGGAGACAGGCTGTTACAAAATGATCAACAATCAAATATTGCGCCGTGCCATATTAACATATCTTTCTATAGTCTCCCACCCTACTGTGTTATTTATTATTGTGGAAAAAAGCTTGCTCTGCTGGCAGAAGACAGTTTACACTCTCAACATGATAACGCTATACCCTCTTTCATAAACCACCAGACTGTCGCGAACTCTTCCTCAGATGCCGTGCTTCTTTCCGGGACAGAGGGGTCGTCTTCTCCGCCAGCTGGCTACTCTTGGGCTCAGGAACTTGGACTTCTTGCAAAATCCAACAGAGGGCCGGTTCTTGATGCGTAAAAACATGCACTCGTGCTATCGTCTTGCGCCCAAACATCTTGGGGTAGGTTGCAAGCATCCGAGCCACACCTTTCCCATTATCCGTACCCAAGAGTGCAAGGAAGTCCTGGGAAAGGTGGTGAAGCTCAAAAACAGCCGCATGCTTGATATTTTGTCGACGCATGATATCTTTGATGAGCCTTTTGGTCTCATCGTTGCAAATCGTGAGCCTCCATACCCGTTCGAGAGCTGCAAGGTTACCACCATGGAGGTTCACAGTCCTGGAGAAGCCAACAGCCATGAGGTCACTCTAGAACATCTGGCCAGGCTTCTTGTAGTGCTGATCGCAGGCCGCATAATTGAACATGCACAAGATATCGGACCCTGACTTGTGTATAAAGTTCTGATACGGGCTTGGCTTCGCAGTATACCCAGGGTTGTGGATCTCGACAAAGACATGATCCTCAACAGGACAGCCGTTATCGGACAGAAAATTTGTCAGTCCATCATTCTGCTCCAGCCCAGGCTTTCTACCGGAATCCAAGAGCGTATCGTATCTCGGGGCGATCTCCTTCAACGGCACGTATTCATGTCCACGCTTGACCAGGGCTCCATCAAGTTCCTCCAAGACCTGGCGGCCTTTGGCGACAAGCTTTTCATAATCGGCAGGGCTGGTCTCAGTCTTCATGACTCGACAGGAGGCTCGGAGCGAGGTGGGAGATTGTTTCGAAGGGGGAAACTCGGGCAAACAAGAGTAACTCGAACGACGGATGACGGAATTGGCGCAACAAGGTTGTTGAAGCAAGGAGGAATTGACAATTGATAGTAGACAAGACTTGAAACAGCGGATGATGGCACAGAGATGGTAACGAGCGAAGACGACGAAGTCGGCGAGGACGGTGTGATGGCGATGATGATTGAGAATCTGGAAGACGCTTGACGATTCGCCTTGGCAAGTGGTTAAGACCTCTGAGGTCTGTTTTTGGGAACTGCCATCATGTAACTGCCTTGTCTTGTTTTGCCAACCTCAACTTCTGCGTTGAGGCAGGTGCTGGCTCCTGAGCATGAGTGTGGGCGAGAGCGTAAACTACAAGACAAAAATACGACGAATAAGGTAGCTTTACGTGCTCGATGTAACTTGGGCATAAGTCAGTTAGTTGTTATCAAAATTTTTAATACTCAAACCTCTCAAGGTATCCTAATAGACTCTTAAAGAAAATGCTTAATTAGAGGGCTGAAGCAACTTTGAATCTTATCGATAGTTAGAGCCCCCTCATTGCAAGAGTCAATCTCCCGCCTGGCCAGTATAAAAAGGCTCCAGTCAGCACCCACTTCCTGATTTCAACTTTATCCTTTCAAGCTCTACCACGACATCTTAGACCTCGCCATGGCTACACCTAAACAACAAGAGCAGCACTGGCGCGCTCCTTACGAACTCCATCATGGCGTCAACGCCGTCCACGGAGGCGAAGTCCAACTAGAGAGTTATGAGATTCTGCATCACCTCCGAGGCTATACGGAGCAGCAGCATCGCCAGCACGTGTGGATCTACGGGGGTAGAGTGCCATGCCGCATGGAAGATTTAGTCAACCTTGGTGGTGGGATGGCCCTTGACTTCTTCAACAAGACGGTTCCTATCTTTCTTCTGGCTGGAGACGATGAAAGGAGAGGAATTGCTCATCTACTTCTCATCACTCTCCATAATCACATTTACCGCAAATGGTTCCGACCTTATCGCACCGACATTGAGCGAGGCCAGTTTATCGCAAAATTGATTTACTGCCATGATCAGCCAGATACGAGTGATGACAGTGCTGCAGTTGATCTGGTCATGCGTATGCGCACCATGATCAATACCCAGCTCCGCAGCATCAGGCCACCACAGTTTTACGCCATCTCTCCCTTGATGAAAGCTCTCTCCATTATTGTTCCAGGCCAGAATTACCACTCGTGCGACGTCATGTCAAACCTTGGCTCTATGAGAGTTCTGGTTCTTGTTACTGGGGAAACTGAAGGGCTAAGCGGCCCAATCTCGTTTGACTCAATTGCTGATAGAGCTGAGAGAGTCACCATCAACGGCATGTCAGCTGTTAAAACCGACCTTGACACGGCCATCGGCTTTACTACCGAGCTGGAGGAGCGCGAGGTGGCTGCCTTTGGCCCGCAACCCGACCCAGTTGCGGCTTCAACCGGGAATGACCCCGAGAGTGATGATGCACTGTATCACTATCAACAGATTATAGCAGCTAGGCTAGGATGGAAATATGGCCCGCTGATCGGTCCCAGCTCGCGCTGGGTAGATATGGAAAGGTACCCCGAGTGGACGGGCGGTGGAGCTCAGATGGATGCTGTTGTTATGGAGTGTCTTGAGAAGAATGCGTGGAAGTACCATAGGAGTCACTGTACCTGTAACGCTTGGAGAAGTGGTTAAAACATACAAGCCTCGACAAGCTTAATAACATTATAATACTAAGCCCAATCCCATGCAACCTCCCCCTTGCTCCATAATACTTGTTACATCTCATTCCACACATACTATCTGTGGTCGGGTAGAAAAACAGAATTACAGCTCAGCAGCATCCTTCACCTAAATGAAGCTGGTGGTAAGCGGATAACAAATTCTGCAAAGTTACGAAAGTCAATAACAACGCAGTCGCCGTTAGCCTTTTCTGCGAATGTATAAGCAAAACTCTTCTTATCCCATGCCCTGTTGTTGCGGTAGGCAACTCTTTGTTCAATCAAGATGTTCCGCATAGACAGTTCCAGCTCGGCTCCTGTAGTATAGGCCCAATCATCTCTACTTATCGTGCCCTTGAGCCCGGTAATCCCCACATCTTCTGCTCTGTTAACGTTGACATCTTGTTCATGGTCTCCTGTGTTAGTCAACCGCACAGGCTCGAGCTTTTGTTTGCCGCTAGGGAGAACTTGGAAAATTAATTCTTAGCAAAATTGCGTTACTGAGGTGCCTAGGCAGAACATACTAATCGATACCATAACACGCGAAGTATCACTCAAGGACCCTTGGGGGTCGACAACTGGGTGATCGCTTCCCAGATTTCCAGGTATCATGTAGGACTATAGTACATTAGGATCATGGTGGTATAAGACTTGCAAAAGCCTGGAGATGGAAAGACGTACGTATTGAAGACTCCTCGTCCGCATCGGGAGCCAGAGCTGAATGTTGGTTCCTCCACTGTTGTGATAGTTGTTAATGGTGGACCGGACTTGGCTCTCCGTCGCTTCAAACACTGTTTTGGTGACCCTGGCATCATCCAGAAGCTGATCTGGTCCGGCCAACTGCCAGCGAACCCAGCAATCATTGGCGTCAACAACATCCCAAGCATTGTCCGGAGGATCGAATGGATGAGCATTGCCAAAAAGACCGCCATCCTCGCTCCATCCGAGGTCTGAGCATGGAACAGCAGTTACTGAACCAAACAGGGCAGCGACTACCAGGGTGATAGATTGGGAGCGCATGGTGTGCCGTGTAGTGAGTGCAGGACACCACTGCAAAAGAAGAGATGGAAGGGAGTATTCGAGGGTGAACGATTGAGAGAATGCGAGGCAGTGCTGTGTTTGAACAAGATATAAGGAAAACCTTGCGTTGGGCAGGTAGTCAAGATGGAGGAAGATTTGAAGAGGATTTGCAAGTAGTATGTTAGGCAGACTACTCGTGATAGAAAGGAAATGAGATGCAGTGGCGCAGTCGCCTTGTGGATGCATCCATTAGATAGTATTTTCTCTGTGGGATTCGCGCCGTTACTGAATCCAGGGTTATTCCGTCCCTCGGGAGGATCAAACAGGCGGAATCACGCAAAAAAGGCTAACCCTTGGTGTAGCATAAGCCCGAAGGATCGAAATCCTTAATTTTAAAATAACCGCTAAGCATCCTTATGATAGGATAGATCGGACTGTGGCCTGTTGCTATCATTTCTTGAAAACGTCCCAAGGTCTAGATAGACGCATCCATTGGACAGTATCTCGTCTGTAGGATTCGCGCCGTTACTGAATCGAGGATTATCCCGTCCCTCGGGAGGATCAAACAGGCGGAATTAAGCGAAGAAGGAAGGCTAAGCCTTGGTTTAGCACAAGTCCGAAGGATCGAGACCCTTAATTTTAAAATAACCGCTAAGCATCCTTATGACAGGGTAGATCGGACTGTGGCCTATTGCTATCATTTCTTGAAAACGTCCCGAGGTCTAGATCTCGCATTCCGCCTCCACCATGAATCCATCGCCTCTACGGTAGTTGGCAGACTTGCATGGCCAATAGTTGGTTCTGTCTAGTAACATATATCAGCAGTCAAGTTGTATCCCCTCAAGAGCATCGTCCTACCTCTCGTTGTCTCTCTTTACATTCTCCCACACCCTTCAACATTATACGCTCTTTTGTTACCTCATCATTGAACCTGCCGTCATGCACTTCAACACTGTCTTCAGTGTGGTCGTGCCAGCTCTTAGCTTCTTGGGCGGAGCAGCGGGTTTTCCTTCAGGGCAATATTCTGACTACAACTCAGACTTCCGAGACAACACTTTTGCTTCCAACCATGCCGGCCTCACGACTCGCCAAAGTGCGAAGCCTGCCTTGAGAATTCTGCCCTTGGGTGCATCTATCGTTAGCGGTGTTGGATCAAGCACCGGTAATGGGTAGGTCATGTCATTGAGCGAGATGCATCGGCCGAAAAACAATTCTGACAGTGTATAGATTCCGAAAGCCTCTCAGGGATCAGCTGAGATATAAAGGCGTATGTAAACTTTCACAGTCTGATTTAATCATGTGCTCATATGCGTTGTTCTAGTGGGATGTCAATATGGTTGGCAGCAAGCAGAATGGAGACATGAAGGACAGAGTAAGTTTGGTCCCCCGATATCTTGGACTTGCATCTAACCCTCAACTTTACAGGACCACGAAGGCACCAGCGGTTTCACAATCGACGAAGCTCGGAATGCAGCGCGCAACTCGTATGGCTACAAGCCTAACGTTGTGGTGGTGAGTAGACTTGATGTAGGTAATTTATCATGGCAAAACTGACAGCTTTAGATGAACTTGGGCACCAACGATGCGAATCAAGACAAGGTATTTCACTCTACATCACGGTCAAACTGCTATCGAGTAGTCACTCACACTATTCCAGGTGGATGGGGCTTCCAATCGATTGGAAGGATTGCTCAACGACCTTTGGAACGCCGATGGCATGTCCAAAACATATGTCGTTGTCTCCTCCGTGCTTCGACGGAACGATGACAAGGCAGAGAGCAATCGTAAGCAAATCAACGAGCAGTACAAGTACGTTGGCCCGACTAGCTGTTTACCAGTGGAGTATCATGAGCTGACTTTATTGTCCCTTTGCTTCATCTTAGAAAACTGATCGCCCGCCTCAAGAGTACTGGAAAGCCAATTACGTACGTCGACATCGACATTCCGCTGAATGAGCTGACAGATGGGATCCATCCCAAGTAAGTTTACGTTCCCGTGCCTAAAAGGTCCAAAACTAACAACAAAAGCGATGCTGGACACAAGAAGATGGCCATCAAGTTCTGGTATGGCATCGAATGGGGCTATCAGGCGGGCCTCATCGTCAATGCTGCTCCAATGTCCGAGTCAACAGGCAACACGTGTGACAAACAGCCTGGCAAGGCTCAATATGGCGGTATCACTCAAAAGGGTTCAGGTGACTCGGATGGCATCTACTACCACAACAGCCAGGAGATGGGCACTGTCTGGTCGTATACTTCCGAGTTCGATCGCAATCAGTGGTTCTTTACTAGGCTTTATGGTACCAAGTACGATGATATTGTCGGCTGGTGGTATGCCAACGAGAAGCTCTCTTTCGCCACATGGAAGAACAACGGAGGCGGAAAATTCTCCAAAGTGTCTGACCTGGATACTCAGCTCTTCTGCAATATTCGTGGCATCTGGTGGGTCGACATCAACAACGACGGATACGATGATTTCCTTTGTGTCTCCCCCAACGGAGATACGTTGGCTTCCATCAACAACCGAGACGGGACAGCTACAAGTCCACCTACCTTTAGGAAAATCGGCATGATCAAGGGCAACGTCGGCTACAAGCAAGACCGTGTCCGATGGGGCGATATCGATGGAGATGGCAGAGCCGACTACATGATTCTCGATGACGGTGGAAATGTTCATGCATGGAGAAACTCGGGTACCTCTGACACTCCCACCTGGCAGCCTCTTGGCTTGAGATTTACCGCCAAGGGTATGGGTGACATGCGTGGTGTTCGTTTCGAGGACATCAACGGTGATGGACGTGACGACTGGCTGTGGGTGGACGACAAAGGTGCCACAACCACTTGGACAAACTCTCGAAGCTGCAGGAAGGGAAAGCCAGGTGACGGACTCAACGTTCCTTGGCGTCAGGGATTTTGGAAGGGCGCCTCAACCGGACCGACCCATGCTGGTGTTGGTGCCAACGGTAGAGACCGAATTCACTTTGCCAGAATCTACGGCGAAGAAGCCTTTGGACTTTTACCCAAGGCAGACTACGTCTATCTTCAATCCACAAAGCAATCTGACGGAAGGTTCAAGTTCGACATGAAGGTCTGGAAGAACATTGGCGGTGGCTCCACCAAGCTCAAGGCTGATGGCAACAAGTACTGCAACATGTACGGCCATGACGATGGACGAATGGACTACGTTTGGACTCTGTCTACTGGCAAGATGACTGTCTGGCCCAACTTGGGCAAGAAGTCAGTCAGCGGTGAAAACGATGTGTTCTGGGGTACGCCCGAGGAGCTTTGGAACCCTGGAAAGAACTACGATCGCAGAGATCTCCATCTCGTCGACTGGGACAATGATGGTGCGTGCGACATCGCATGGGTCGACCCAAACAACAACAACAAGGTTTCCGTCTGGCTCAACAGCTACAAGAAGACTGGAGCTTTCACCTGGACCTATCTCGCCGACCCAGCGCCGCAGCTGAACTGCCCCGAGAAGAGAGGCGTCGGTATTCACGACCTTGCTGTCCGCTTTGCCGACTTTTCCAACAACAAGATGTCAGACTACATCTGTATCCAACCTGACGGGCGGTTCTACGGCTGGACTCACAACAGCGATGGCTCTTGGGAGAGGATCGCACAGTTCAAAAAGGCCGAGGGTATTGATCGTGCCAACCTTCGCTTCGGCAACGTCAACGGACGCGGTGGTGAAGACATGATCTGGGTCGACAAGTACACTGGAGATGCTACCGTCTACATCAACAACGGCAAGATGGACACTGGCGGTAGCAACTGGTGGTTCTTGAAGAGCGGAAAGCAGTACTCGGGTTCTTGGGCCGGTACCTGTCAATACTTCCCCGACCTCGATGGCGATGGCAGAGCTGACCTGCACTCCATCATGACTACATTTGACAATCGCGGAGAGACATTCTTCAACCGTTGCGGCATGACAGACAACACAGGCGATGACGCAGGTTGGGCTCCGGGTCAAGATCCAGGGTTCGGGTCCCTGCCATCTCCCACCAGTGATGAGGAGCCAGGCAACGGAACCGGTGTCCCATCTCTTCCTTCTAACTGCAAGGAGACCTGCTGGAATGTAGCCACGGACAAGGAGACCAAGTGCAACAACGACGGTACGCAATGGGACATCGAACCCAGAGACGACGGCGTCCCAGAGGATATCTTGAGCATCAACAAGCTGGCTGCAATCGGAGACTCTTACTCGGCTGGAATTGGTGCTGGAGACAGGCTCGGAAGTATATACGATGCTTTCAAAGCGGGTAGTGGTACGTTTGCGACCTTGTCACCACGGGCAATTGCGCTAACTATGAGTTTACAGACTTTGCTTGCGCTCGGTACGATCATGCGTACCCATATCTCATCAACCAAGATGAACGAATTGGAGATCCATCCAATCGCAAGTTTCAGTTCCTCTCGTGCTCTGGTGCTGTCATCAAAGACGTGGTGGACAAGCAGATCCCCGAGATGGAGAGTGGCCAGGACGCTATTACCCTGTCAATCGGTACGTTTTGCCCCCTTTTTTCCTTGAAGAAGCTATTATTGATCGCATCTCAGGTGGTAACGACGTCGGTTTGATCAACCTGTTGAACTCATGCATTTACCAAATGGGTGTTTTTACCAAAGAGCAAGCCGCAGCCGCAAAGCTGATCGCAGAGGTGGACAAGGACTATGCATGGGCCAAGGACTTTGACTGGGACAGTCTTTCTCGAGGCTGCGAGGGTCAGATCGAGTACAGCAAGTCGCTGGCTACCTCGGATACCTTTGGTAAAAACCTCGACGGCGCTCTGTCAGCCGCCAAGGCCAAGTTGAACAATGGGTAAGTGCTATTCTTCAACTCAACGAGAACAAGCTGACGATGATACAGGGCCAAGATCTATGTAACAGGGTACGCCAAGTTCTTCTCTGAAGACCTGTCGGATGACTGCGACAAGGTCACTTGGACCACATGGCTTTACAAGTTGGAAAACCTGGGACAACCGGCCGCGTACTTGACGAAAGCACGACGTGCAGAAATGAATAAGTTGGTTGACTATGTCAACGGGCAGCTTGTTCGTCTTACCACCCCTTGAACGTTGCCATCAAACCAGTGCTAACACCTCATTCCAGCGATCGGCAGTCGCACGAGCCGGAGATTCTGTAAGATTCATCGACTACGACCATCTTCTAAAAAAGTACCGCGGCAGGTACTGTGAGCCAGGAGTCGACGAGTCAACAAGCGAGTCCAACACCAGACAGGGACTCATGTTCTACGAGCTCAACTCCTGGGACCCTGCGGGAACGACTCCATGGAAGCGCGATACGGACCAAGGCGAGCTCAGCGGAACCTTTTACGGTGATATGCTCATCCTTGCCAAGATCACGCGCCTCATGGACCCCAATGCCGAGCTTCACCACGACAACGATAACAATAGAAGGAGGAGTCTGGCTTCCCGAGCGGATGTTGTTGATTACCTGGTCCCCAATGGTTACAAACGAGTCTTTCACCCTCAGATCCCACTGCATCAAAAGATTGCCAATTTGGTTGTTTCGCAGATGTCTCTGGAACATGACGCTCGAAGGGGTTACGCTGTCTGGACTGATATGAACAAGAACAAATATTGTGCCTTGTAGGTATCAACAATCCATTCTCCTCTTGTTTTCGACTAACCATGAAATTCAGGGAACCAGAGAATCCAGAACCGCCAGGAGAGACGCCTGTCAAGACAAAGAAATGGTCCAGTAAGTGACAAATCCTCTCCGTGTACTCATTCGAAAACTAACATGTAGCAGTGGAAATTCATGGCCTGTACTCTACAGATCTCAAGGCAGCAGACTGTACTCGAAAAGATGACAGACGGTCCAGAACGGTCTGGGGTTTCGAGCTCAACAGATGTTACGACTTTAGATCAATGCCTGATACAGATTGTCGGGAGTACATTGGAACAAACGAACGAGGAGGATGCTCGGGAAATCTACCCCCGCAAAGTATTCTAGTTCCGGACGAGGGGTACAACTGTATCTTTTTCTTCGCCGATGATTGCACTCGTCCGTTTGATCGCAAGTCTGACCACTCGTGCATGTCGACGAACACGGGCGATGGCTGGGTCGCTAATCAGATAGGGTCTTTCAGATGTGTAAGTACACCCCCCCTTCCTGATACTTTTCTTGTCATCTTGTACTAACATTGTGTGTAGCTGCAAGAAACAAAGAAATAATGTCCTTGTAGAATAACAATAGCATGGGAGGATGGTATAGAGTGCTTCCATGTATATAGTAGATAAAGCTTACGTTGAAAACTTTCTTTCGATTCTTGGTGCTCCAGTACGTCGTTGCTTTTTCGTTTTTCAGATTCGATTATATCGTATGGGCAAACTCATCCACCATCACGACGTGTGGGGGAAAGTATTTGACAACAGATGCTAGACCCAAGGGGGGAACGATGGTTTTCTTTATGTTGAACGTATCCCCATAGACATTCCCGAACTTCTCTATAACCCCTCGAGCTGGATTAGAATAATAGAGATAGGGACGACGGAAAGCGTATCTTGATTGCGCTACCAAGAACTATGTGCAAAGTCTTTTGTTATATTGCAGAATGCTCATCCTTGTTACTATAACGCGCCTTATGGATCCCAACGCTAAACTTGATTATAAGAGCAGTGCAGCTGAGTATATAACCCTAATTACACCACCGGCAGTGTATATATACACACCTGTCTATATATCAACCCCCAGCTACCTCTCCCTCCTTTACATAGACCTAACAAAGCCCAGAATCCTTATACCACGGCCACAAGACCTCAAGAGCCCAGGTCCGCAGTCGTCGCAGACCAGCCATAACCTGAAACACACCAATAACAGAGCTGTTATTTCCAAACTCAACACTGCAAATAACAGTCTACCCAAGTTAGCCTCATTACTATTAGCCTCAACGTGACAGCATGCACATACCGTTGTACCCTGGTTCCTCGTTGTGACAACAAGTGACCAGATGTGACCTTGTACCACAACTGCCGCTAAGAAGTCCAGCTTGCTGATAGCATCTGGTCCAGACCGGGACATGAGAAACTCCCACTGCGCAGCGTGCCAGATCCCTATCTGTTGCTCCCCTTTTGCCGTGTTACCACCGTAACGCTTAGTTCCGATGCTGAATGCGATCGGAGACTGCTGCAACAGTCTGTCAGTTGTCCAGTTGAAGCAGGGCGCCATAATATTGGATCCATGACAGGCAGGGTCTTGATCGGGTAGGAAGCGGACGACATAGTCAACGCGGCTTGCAGCATCGGGGAACCGATGATACACTGAGTCGATGTTTGTCGTTGTGCTACGAGATACAAGGTTAGTGGTGAATGAGAATGGGTCAGGCCTGAACTGACCATGACATATAGTCAAGCATTTCTTGACCTGGACAATCGTACATATCGTGCACAAACAGCTCAAGCAGAGGAGAATGCACCAAACTGTTCCAGGCTGACTCGTCGCTCAGCATCTGGGAGCAATGCCCAGACTGATCAGCGATTCGTAAAGCACGACGAAGCACTTCCCTCTTGGACGCCCAGGTCAGTGACTCGTCCATATCGTCGACGTCGCTCGTATCCTCAAAGAACATCCAGTCATACACCCTGTCAAAGGACATGGACCTTTCGAGATGACGATCCAGGGCGGCCTTGATGCTTCGTGGGATAATGCCAATGCTTCTGGCCACATCATTGATGTCTCGAAATAGCAGAGACATGGAAGGTGATAGAGAGTGACGTGGTGCTGCTGCACTAAGAGAGTCTCTAACTAGTCGATGGCCCTCTGGCCCGTACATGGGGAATAGCTTCGTCGGTGACTGGGACCGCTTTGAGCGTTTACTATCGCGCGACGTCGACGTATCGCTCCGTGAAGCAAAGCTCGAAGCATCGCTTCTGGCAGCTAGATTCGGAGCATTAGCAAAAGGCTGGCTGGTGCTTGTGCTTTCCGCCCGTGGAGTCTGTTCATCATCGGCATTTGCGCCATCGCCACAACCTCGCTTCGCAGGCGTCGACGGCAGCATCACCGCCTTGTCTGACCGTTGGGACGCCGTGTCCTGTGATTTCGGAGGCGAGACAGGATATCGACGTTTGCGTGGGTCGCTGCGTTGGAGAGATATTCGTTGCTTGAGGGCGCGGCTTTGGTCGGCTTCATCAATTGGTGCAGATTGTTCGAAAGGAAGATGATCAAGCCAATGTGCGACTTGACTGATGGATATGTTGAAGTCCATGGGCCATGCGACTACGGGGATGCAAGCGTTGCGCTGAGTGTCATGATGTTGATGTTAACAAGAGGTATAATGTTTAGTGTAGGTAAGCTGTTTATTTTGGTTGGCGGGACGATGCTCTTAACCTATCATGCTAAAAGCAAGGCGCTACTTGCATTAGGATATCTCTGGTTTCACATACCCCCCTAGCTTTAAAAGTAAAAATATAAAACACTACCTAACTAATTAAATAGTAATTACTCTGATAGAGATCTTCTATACTTACTGTGGTAAGGGTGTGCTAATAGGTATATAATTATAATACTGATAATCAAGGCACCCACGCAATACTTACAGCCCTCACTATTATTCTACCTCTATATCTTGCTCAAATTTAATAAACAAGCTCCTCTTTGCCGCCAACTCAGCTAGCTCCTCCAAGCTCTGTCCGCTCATAATATCAAAAACGGCAATATCAGAACCAACCTCCTTCATAAACCATGCGCGCAATTCAACCGCAACAAGAGAATCAACACCGTAGCTGTGAAGGGGCTTCGATATGTCAATGTCTCTCTCGCTTGAAGACAGAGCCCTGCAAAGCTTCTGCACAATGGCTGCGCTCACAATCTTGGTTGCATCAGCAAACGATGTTGCTGCTGGAAGTAGCACAGCACACGATGTGGCAGATCCCTCACCCTCGCCTTCACCTTGGTTATCACCTTCGCCTCGGATCTGGTACAGATGCTTAAAGAGAGCATCTTTCATCCATGCTGGTTCGGGGATGCCCTTGATGCGAAGAGTGGCCGGTACCTCAAGACCAACAGCAATCTGGGCCATGGACGGGTCCTGCAATTGTTGCTTTGCATTGAATGCGTCTCTTCTAGTCGGGTCGCATAGCACGTCAAGGAGGGCAAGAAATTCATCCTCTCGCATGGCGTTGAAACCTTCTTGACGGAGATTGGCCATGCTTTCTTGGTTCTCGGCGGCAAAACCAACAGAGAGAATCATTCCCAGATCGACAGCTACACCGGCAAGTCCCTGTGATACGCGGTGGCGGGCCAAGGCATCCTGGTAGGTGTTGCCTACGCAGTAGTTGGATTGGCCACGATTTCCGACGACACCAGAAGCAGAAGAGAGAAGGATGAAGAAATCCATGTCCCGAGGGAGGAGCTCGTGCAAGTTCCGTGAGGCGACAACCTTTGGACGCACGGCAGTGTAGTACTCTTCCTCGGACATGTTGGAGAATATGGTGTCCTTCAGGACCATCGAGCCCTGGACGCACCCTTTGATAGGTGGCATTGTCCTGGCGCATTCCTCTAGGACTCCTTCGAGAGCCATCCGATCAGAAACGTCACACCGAGGTGCAGCCACTGTCACACCAACAGCTGTGAGTTCTTTCATGAGCTCTTGAGCGGCAGGCCGCAAGGTTCCAGAGCGGGAAAGGAGAATCAGGTTTCTGGCGCCACGAGATGCCATCCAGCGGGCTGTGCTTCGGCCAAGACCACCCATTCCTCCGGACAGAAGATATGAAGCGTTGGGATCGAACGAATATGTCGGTTTGCGGCTGGGCTCGACCTATGTTGAGTTAGCACTTATCCACCATGATGCAAGTTTGTTTTGTTTGCAGCTATGGGCGAGGACTTACCATCATGAGATCATCCTCTCGGGGCTTCAATACAAGCTTTCCAGTGTGAGACCCTGACTGCATGATCCTGAATGCCTCTTGCATGTCTGAATAGCCGTGGACATGTAGTGGCTGTGGTGGAGTAACAGAGCCATGTTCAAGAAGATCAACGACATCCTGGAGAACACGAGCAAAGAGTGGCCCTCGTTCAAGAGCGATGAGGCCAATATCGAAGAAAGAGAATGTGACACTCTTCCTGAATGGTGCCATAGGGAGACCAGCGTTGGCAAAGATGTCAACCTTGCCAATCTCAATAAATCGTCCATAAGGGGCAATGCAATCCCAGCTAGCACGCAGTGTTTGTCCCGATGTAGAATTGAGTATCACATCAACGCCATGTCCATCAGTCAATCTCTTGATACCATGCACAAAGGTAAAGTCACGACTTGACAGGATGTGGTCCAGAGGCACACGGTAGTGCTCATGAACAAAGTCTCGCTTCTCGATTGAGCCGACAGTGACAAACACTTCAGCTCCAACGGCCTTGGCAAGCTGAATTGCAGCTTGTCCAACACCACCGGCGCCCCAGTGGATTAGAACCCTCTCGCCAGCCTGCAGGCGTGCCAGATCATGGAGTCCGTAGTATGCCGTAGTGTACACGACAGGAATCGCCACAGCCTCAGTGAAATCCACTGTAGACGGTATCTTGACAAATTGCCATTGAGTACCTCGTGCAAAGGTCTTGAAAGTTCCTCTCAAGAGGCCACAAACACGATCACCAACAGCAACGCGCTCGACATTGCTTCCGATACGAGTCACCACGCCAGCGCACTCTTGTCCAAAAGCTTCACCAATGACCTGGCCGAGAGCTATCATGACGTCGAGTAAGTTGAGACCCGTGGCATGAACGCGGACCTCGACATCGTCAGGCCCAAGAGGCTTCTCGTATAGTGCGTCGTCTTGGAACTGAAGAGTATCGAGAAGACCAGGAACAGCACACTGCAAAGTCAAGGCTCTGCCCTTATTGGCTTCCCCCCAGGTTTCAGGTCTCGCCGCCTCACCCTTGGTCTTGGCGGCGATGAGCTGATTGACTGTATTGGCCTCGGTGATTCGCGGGATATAAACCGCGCCGTCCTTCTCGAAGAAGCTATTTTCACCCCCGCCCTCGGAGCCCAGAACACGGAAGATGATCGAGCTGGCAGCTTTTAAAGAAGAGAGATCATCAATAGATAGTGTGAGGAAATTCAGTCCAGGGTTCTCAGCACGCATACAACGAGCGAAACCAGTCACCATGTCTGCACCGGGGGATTTGGGCGATGGCCCACCTCCTTGATTGACCCAGAGCAGTGTCTTGGTAGATGAAATAAGCTCCTGAAAGGCTTCGTATTCGGAGTCATGAACATTCTCTAGGAAGTTGGACTCTATGTCGCCTAGGAAGATGCATCGACTTTGTTGTAATCCCTTTGGATCCTCCACGGCCTCGGCTAAGTGAACGGTATCGACCATAGTGCCATGGCCGGCAGCATGCTTGTTGAGTATCTCAGCGAGGGTCTCTTGGATGAGCGAGCTTGATTCTCTCCCGCCAAGGATGATCTTAATCGGACTGGTGGTAGAAGAAGATGGTTGCGCATCATCACTGCTTCCATCCCCAAGAGCGGTGCAGACAAGGACGCTGACCATCTGGTGGCGATGATCAGGAAAGTCATAGATGTGCAAGTCGATGCCACTGAAACCACTCTTCTTGAGGGAGTTGGACCAATCCCTGGGAGAAGCCAACGGCGTAAATTCACGAAAGTCCTCAACAGATAGCCACCAGCCTGGTAGCAGGCCGAACGCGAAACCCGTGCGTATCATGCCCGTGTTTGTCATCTCATACAAGATGAGCTTGCCACCGGGCTTGAGGAGTTTCCTCACGTTGGACAGTGTTGCGTCCAGGCTCTTGGTAGCGTGGATGACATTAGCGGCGCAGATGACATCGTACTGTTCTCCTGAGAATCCTTGATCCTCCAAATCGGCCTCGATGTTGAGTGCGCGGAAGCTCATCCGGCTAGCACTCTCCTTGAACATCTCTCGAGCGTTCTCAAAGAACCCGATTGAGATGTCAGTGAAAGCGTAGTGACTGAAGCGTGGTGTGCCAGTCTCACCGTTGCCTTGGGTTGCGAGGCAATCAAGGATCGGTCGAGTGGCCCCTCCAGTACCAGCACCGATCTCAAGAAGGCGAAGAGCTGGGTTCTTATGTGCCAAGGCATCGATGTAACCCACCATACGTTCATATCCCAGCTCAGCACCCACACCAGAGCGATACACATTCTCAACCAGCTTATCGTTAAAGAGAAGTTCAAGTGCGTCAGACTCGCCTGCCAGGATGGCCGGAAGTTCTCGTCCAACATGGACGACCAGCTTTCCTTCGGGGCTGCCCTCTGTGAGAAGCTTGGTCTCCATCTGGCTGATGTACTCATCACTGGCTGCCCGCTCTCGCCATTCAGGTTTGGCATGTGGTACTAGGCCCGCGTCATACTTGTCTAGCTGATGCTTGATCCATGCCATGTACTTCTTGTGGTAATCAAGGGACTGGGCGTCACGCTCCTCGTCATATATCCTATCCCAAAAGCGCTTGATATACAAGAAGCACATCATCTCAACCTCTTGAATGAGCTGCGCCTGCTGGGGTGTCGGCCCACAAGCTGCATCAGGTTGGAGGGTCTTGTCTGTGATGTCTTGGTCCAGAAGAGTGGGATCAACCTTGTAATTGAGGTTGAAGCAGAGTCTTCTCGCCACATCAGATGAGGAAGCGTCCTCATTACGAGCCACAGCCGTGATGACAAAGTTGTCGACAGTACAAACTGCCTTGTCTGTAGCGATGTCGACTCCCACAACCCGCGCCTCAGCTTGTCGAATACCAAGAAATCTTCCTGAGCAAGACACGCGGACGGCATCGAACTTGGCAGTTGAGGGGTCAGCGGATACCCAGAGGTCACCGATCTCAGAGGGGACCATAACTTGATTGACCTCGCGGCCACCCTTTGTCAAACAGACAATAATGCTCTGCAGGATACCGTCAAGTACCGTGGGGTGAATCAGGTGCTCCTGTAGGTAGCCCAGAGGCATCAAGCTCTCGAGATCCTGTCTCTCGACCGTAGCTACAGCCTCCCCGATGGCACCACAGCGTATGTCACGGAGAGTCTGGAAAGTGGCGCCAAAGTCAAGGCCGACAGTGGATAGATGCTCATACAACTGTCGAAACGAGGTGTCGACTTGCGAGGCCGCCTCAACACTTGCGAGCCTCTGCTTACACGCAACTTGGAACTCAACATCCTCCCTTCCACCGTCCACGACGGTATAAGGCTGCTGGTACTCGGTGCAGACCAACCCATGGCAGTGCTCGCGCCATTCGCCGCCCTCATAGCTGCTCAGCGAGAACTTGCGTACGGTTCTAGCCGCAGTATCAGGGTGATCCCTGGAAGGCTGCATATGAAAGTGTGTCTCGATGCCATTTTGCGTCGTTGGCACTCGCAGGGCAACGTTGAAGCGGGTGTCGACGATACGGAAGCCCTTGACTACACGTGATGTGTCTGCCATTTGCCTACTCGCCTCGATTGCCATGACAAGCATTCCCGCAGCGGGATAGATAGTGGCACCTGTGATACGGTGATTCTTCGCCCAAGGTATCTCAGAAAGACGCATGTAGTTTCGCCAGATGGCGTTGGCTGGGTCCCAATCTGGCACTGGAGCACCAAGAAGTTCATGCCGAATGGCGGGACGAAAGCGATATCCTTTGCTGATACGACTCTCGTTCCAGTAGGTGTTTGCATGGTTGAAGGGGTATCCTGGTGCGTTGGTCAGGAGGCAACTCTCCCCTGTTGCACTAGCCTTGGCGATATTTGCCTCGTAGCCACGACACCAAAGCCAATTTGTGGCCGCCAGAGCAGTCTCAACAGCAGAGACGCCACGACGAAGCACTGATTCATAGCCTACACTATTCACTTCTGGTGTTGACTCGATAGTCTCGCGAATGGGACCACGCAGCGCCGAGTGAGGACCAATCTCAAGCACTTCAGTAATCTTGGGGCGCCTGGCAGCGGCTCGAGCAGCTGCACCAAGCTTCTTGACTGGCGCGCCGACATTGGAGCACATTAGGGAGAAGGCTTTGGAAAATTCCACAGGGGAAACGAGGTTATCAACCCAGTAGTCCGGCTTCTGAAGAGCAGAGACGGTTACTGTATTGCCCGTAAGTGAGGAATAAAAGACCGGTACGTCCTGTTTTGTCGTGGGAATAGTTCCAGTGTTGAGATCACCAATTACGCTCCGGTACTCTTCTGCAATAGCAAGCATGAGTGGAGAGTGATACCCGTTATCAACCTTGAGTTTTCGGGCAAAGATGCCATCAGCGTCCGCTGCGCTCCTGATCTTGTCGATATACCCTGTGCTGCCGCTAAGCGTCACATTTCTAGGGCTGTTGATACATGCAACGATAATCTCCTTGCCCGCGGCGTTGCCAACATGGTCCTGGAGATATGCCACAGCATCCGCGGCACTCATAGCCACTGACAGCATGGCGCCTCGAGAGTGGTCGGTAGATTTGGCCAGCGCAGAGGACAGAGACCCACGATAATAGGCCAGCTTCCATGCTGACTCCTGCGAGATGGCACCAGCGGCGTAGGCAGCGCCAATTTCTCCAGAAGAATGGCCAACCACAGCGGCAGGTTTGATGTTCCAGCTGGCTAGTAAGTCGACCAGAGCAACTTGCAGAGCTGTACAGATAGGCTGACTGAAAGCAGGATCGTCAATACGAGATTGGTATTTGTTGTGAAGTAGTTCACCAACAAGGGACCATTTGCATCCCAGTTCTCGCAGAAACGATTTCGCGGCAAATAGGGACTTGCTAAAACTGGGATATGCAAGGAGTAGCTCTCTACCCATTGCGTACCACTGCGCACCCTGGCCCGTGAAGACAAATCCTAATTTGGGGTCAACGCCGGCTCGTACGCGTGATGGATTCCACTTCAGCTTCTCTGCCAAGGCAACGATGCTGTCAGCGACGACTGAGAATCGCCATGGAAAAGCTGTACGGTTGTTGCTGAGGGTGTAGGAGAGATCATCTAGGAATCGTTGTTCTTGTTCAGAACCAGAGGCAATTGTTGTGTAAGAGGTGAGGAATTCATGGTATGCTTCAGCCATGCGGGCTGCACCAGCTTCATCAAATGTAGAAAAGACAAATGAGCGGGCGTGGGAAGCAGTACCGGAGACTAGTTTGGGAGCGGAATCAGAAACGGTAGTAACCAAGCTACTGCTGTTGGATTGTCCATCGACGCCATTAGAGTATCCGTTGACGCCGTTAGTATGTCCGTTCATACCGTTGGCATGTCCGTTGGTGCCGTTGATACCATCAGATGATAATGGCAAGTCGTTAATCTGCGGAAATTCCACAGTCCTGTGTCTGCCCGTCAAGCCATGCTCCTTGAGGTAGTGGAGCGCATCATCCACAATGATATGGGCGTTGCTGCCACCGTAGCCGAATGCATTAACTGATGCTCGTCTGAGACCGTTAACAGGCCATGGCTCCGCCCTCTTTGGAAACTTCAGATGCCACTCTTCAACCGGGATCTTGGGGTTCGGACTCTCGTAGCCCATGTTGGGGGGGATAACGCCCTTCTCAAGCACCAATACGGCCTTGATGAGGCCAGCAATACCGGCTGAACCTTCCAAATGTCCAATGTTTGTCTTGACTGCGCCGACGACCATGGGCTCTTCCTCGGAGCGATGCTTGGAGAAGGCACCGCTGATAGCACTCGCTTCGATGGGGTCACCCACAGGAGTACCCGTGCCATGAGCCTCAAAGAATCTTGTGCGTGTTTTGTCAAGGCCGGCAGACTGATACGCTGCATTGATCAAGTCGACCTGTGCCTGGCGTGTGGGCTGTGTAATACCAGGAGACTTTCCATCTTGGTTACTTGACGAGCCGCGGATAATGGCACGGATGCAATCACCGTCTCGAATAGCATCGCTCAGCCTCTTCAGCACCACCATTCCGAACCCTTCACCGCGAGAATATCCATTGGCACGGCTGTCAAAACTGTAGCACCTTCCATCAGGTGACAAGAAGCCAAGGGCTGTGAGCGGGATGATGGTATCAGGGTTGTAGAACAGATTGCAACCAGCTGCTAGAGCCATGTTACATTCGCCGAGACGCAGACTGTTGCAAGCAAGATGGCAAGCGTTGAGGCTGCTCGAGCATGCTGTGTCAAGACTTATGCTAGGACCACGAAGGTCGTAGAAATAACTCAGTCGATTGGCAAGCATGGTGGTTCCAGTACCAGTAGCAAAGTAGCGTTGCTGTACCTCAGTCTCCTTGAACATGATAGCCTCGTATTCACGTGTAAAGCAACCGATGAAAACACCAGTATTAGACCCGAGGGCCTTGTCCATAGGGCATCCCGCTAGAATCATGTTAGAGAAACGCTCTCGACAATATCAGGGAGAAGAGTGGTTCCGCACCATTTTCTAGGGCGCGATAGGCGTTCTCCAGCAGTCCTCGCTGCTGGGGATCCATCCCACCGGCTTCAGCAGGCGTGATAGAGAAGAAAGGTGCATCAAATGCGGCAACATCGTCTTTCAAGAAGTGAGCCTTGGTGACATTGAGCTGCCAAGATAATTAGCTCTGGACTGACAGGTACAGGGACAACAGTATGATAGATAGGGCGTTACTAACCGACCCAGCACGCTCTGGATCTGGGTGATAGAAGGACGAGACTTTGAATCGCTCGTCTGGAATATCTGTGAGTGCCGAGCGGCCAGCCACAAGCATGTCCCAAAATCCATTGACGTCGGTGGCATCACCGGGGAATTTGAGGTCAAGTCCGATAATAGCAATAGGTTCCATAGTTTTGATGTGATTCTATACTAGAATCTAGAACGTGGGAGAAAAAGCAAAATGAGATGTCTCAGCTGTGCAGGTATTTTTTCCGGGCAAAGATGAACTTGAGACTTGGTGCTCCTTCATTTCTACAACGCCGTTACAAAGGTTTAAATCATTTCTACTATCGTTTGAAGTGTATACTGATCTGATACCCAGCTTACAATCATCAGGTAAAGGCCAAAACAGGAAATCCCCAAGACCCCCACACTTTCAAGGATTCAAACGCTCAGGGGTACTTGGCCTTATCGAGGCTCATAGGTACGGCAGAAAGCCCATTAGTGCCAAGATATTGGGGATACACCCTGCAAGGGTTCAAGAATGAATGGGTGTGAAAGAGAAGAGTGGTGCAGACACCAGCCTGCATTTCTTGCAGCAGCATCGTCGATTATCAACAAAGGAGTTGAGAGATAACAACGCTTGGGTAGCATCCGGGGGAACCTCAGTAAACTCCTGATAAGCAAAAGAGCAGAGTGTTGAGAACCTGCATCAGCACAGGAGTTAAGAGAGAACAATGTTTGGGTAGCATTTAAAAGAACAAAATCAGCAAATCCTTGGATAGCACCCTAGTCGTCAACGAAGGTATTGAGAAACCACCAGTTGGGTAACATTCGGGAGAGTCGCGGCAGAAGACCCCAGCAAAAGATCCCATCGGATAAATATACGTGTGAGCAATAAGCCTGCAGTGAGGTATAGACGCAAGACGCGCTATGAGCTGTCAAGTGAAGTGGTTATATCTATTTTATCACCTTCTAGTACGGGGTTATCTATTGGATCGAGGGTAGTTTCCACGTTCAAGCAACGTACTACCCCTCCTCTGCAAAACACAATGATTTAGCCTTTTTGCGAATATAGGGGTGTACTCGCTTGGCGTACAACGACTTAGGATCAGTTGCTATGTAATCTTGAATCGCACATCTCGGCAGCGTGCTGAAAAGAGCTTCTTTTTCTTTACTGCATGTGGACTTGGTGGTAAGCTGATATCAGGATAGTAAAATCACGAAACACCATGTCTCTTCCAAAGGCCAAAATCCTCGTCGTTGTCACAGTCGGTGGTTCGACGAACTCAGGTACGCCTATTTCTGTTAAAAGCGTTGCGAGATAATAACAAGAGAACAGCACCGATTCTTGAGATATGTGCTGTCTTGGCAGCCAGAGGTCATACTATCGAGTTTGCAACGCTGAGCGGCAGAGAGAGACTGGTCAACTCTTATCCATTTGTGTCCACTGTCCACATCGTTGGACCAGCCATCTCAGCTGAACAAGATGAGGAGCACTATGCTATATTCTCCCGTTGGAATTGGAACACGGCATCCGGCAAACGTGACATTGTCAAGGGCAAGATGGCTTTTGATGCGTTTTGGCCTTGTACATATCGCGGTCTGAAGGAGGTCATCACCGCCACCAAGCCTGATTTCATCTTCTCTGATTTTCAAGTCGAGGCGGCTTTGGACGTCTGCAATGGGTTTCAGCTTCCTCACGCAGTCATGTGGCCCCAGATGCCATGGCTGATGATGCCTCAGAAGTACATTCCAGGGCAGCCTGGTATGCAGCAGCGATGCCTGACGAGTGAAGACGCCAGTATCTACGACAGACTGTTTGAGATGACATTTCTGCTACGCTCAGCTCCATACTTTCTGCGTTGGGTCTTCTGGGTCAGGGAAATGCGTCGAAAAGAGGGCGTTCCTCCGAGGCCGAAGCTCTCAAAGCCCGACTATCTTGTATTCTTGAATAACTTCTATGGCATGGAGACACCCAGGGATACTCCGCCGTTGGTTCATCCTGTTGGACCCATCTTGGCCGATTCGTACCCAGCTCTTGAGGGACAAGTCAAGACCTTCATTGAGACGCGTGAAAGAGTTGCCTTTGTCGCGTTTGGTACACATGTCATCCTCGACGACGCCAAGATTTTCAAGATTATCAACGGTCTCGCTGATGCCATTCATGTCGGAGCCATTGACGGTGTCATTTGGGCACTCAGTGCTCGATCTCGTGGTCGACTTGATATGAATATCAAAGTCCCTTGCCCACATCTAGCGCACTTGCAACTCAATCAATTCTTCGGAAATCAGCATCCAGCGTGGCACTTTGCTACATGGGCGCCGCAGCGTGCTATACTTGAACACGCTTCAACAGCCATCTTTGTTACGCACGCTGGACCCTCGTCTGTCAATGAGTCCATCTTCCATGGTGTGCCCATGGTTGCGATGGGCATCTTTGGTGACCAGATGATCACTGGCCTGCGAGTTGAAAGATCTGGCATTGCTGTCCGTCTTGACAAGGAAAGGTTTGATGCGGCATCTCTAACTGCGGGAATCAACAGCATCTTGGTGTTTGACAAGGAGAAATTCCAGAGGGACGTCAAGCGCATGCAGAGAATTGCAGTCATTGGGTCGCGCAGAAAACATTTTGCTGCGGATCTTGTTGAAGAGCATCTGTATGATTGGGATGGGAGGTTTGAACACTCAGTCCTCGATCAAAAAATGAACCCGCTCGGTGGGATAGTGGCTTCGCAAGCTCTGAATTTGAAGGACATGTACAGACGAGGCCAGGAGCTTCGTCCAATGCATCTTCAGACGCCTGATATGCGCATGTCTTGGATCAAGCTCAACAACATTGATATTGCATCACTCTTTCTTGGCTTGGCTGGGCTGGTAGGATTGCTCATCTACGTGGTCGTCAGAAGTGTCTGAAGTTGATTTCTCTATTCTATCAGTCAAATTGACTCTATTGGCCGATTGAGGCCTTGGTGACAACCTTTTCCACAGCTCGTGCCATATCATCCACCACCTCCACAGGTACCCTAGGAATTTCATGGCCAGCGCCGTGATCCAGCACTACTCTTCCCCATGGCTGGCACAACTCGACCAGTGCTTTGCTGTCACTCAGGTCTGGATCCTTGGTTCCAAAAATGTTGGCCGTGGGCACATGGATGACAGGACCACTCGTCTCATCAGCCTTCAGGAGCTTCAGCTTTCCTGCACGCAAAGCCTTCTCGCAGTACGGCAGTCCAGCACAGAAAAAGACGGCGAACTGAAAGGGTGGCGGGTTAGCATGGCGAGCGCGAACCATGATCATAGCAGCCAGTGAGGCGCCTTGCGAGAATCCCAAGACCCCATCAAAAGGACCCTCCTCGGCGATGTACTCTGAGAGGTCATCAACTGCTGCAAGAACGCTCTCTGCCGAGTGTTGGTCATAATAGGCAAGACTCTCATCCGGACCGATGAATGCTTCTATACCTAACGTACAAGTAAGAAATCTGTATAAATCAATAATTACACGTGGGAAGAAGCGTACCAGGGGCTGGCGGTTTAGGCTCTCCGCCATCAACGAACTCGTACTTGTGCGACTGTGAATGCCCAAGTTGGTGTCGTAGTGCCGCTGTAGTGGAATTAGTGTACGCAATCGGAAACCTTGTCTGCATAAGCAACACTCACATGTCTGCATCTTCAGCACCTGTACACGATATCAGGACCTGTCGAGCCAAATGTTGGGGTAACAGATGTTTGAGGACTACATACCTTGCTGTTGGTGCCCATTCCGTGGAGGCAAAGGATACGCATTGCAAGAATGGGAAGGGTGAATCAGGAACTTTCAAGAATGTGATTTGTCTTGGTTTGTTGGGAAATTAACATGGTTCGAACGATGGAAGAGCAATAAATAGACACCAAGAGCAGACTTGCAGGCGTAACAACAACACTAGTTGGCGTGGCTCTATCAAGGGACACGCAATACACATCCGGGACTGGATATCAACCACTCCATGGACCTTGGATGGGCGGGCAGGGTTCTGCAAGTTGTCGACTGACCAAGATAAGACGCATCTTTCGATTCTATTCCTTGTGCAAACATCAGGAGACCATCCAGCTCTATTAGGACACAACTACCACAAGCAAGTGCATCATACATGTGGTATTCGATGCAACCAAGCTGTATTGCCGTTCACCACCATGGTATCTATCGTTTACATATTCTGTAAGCTGCATAGGTAGTCATGGTCCTTTTGCAAGCACCTCCTCACCTTATTTACCCAGGGCCAACACCCAAGGGTGAGTCCAAGCAGCCCAAGTCTCAACTCAAAGACGTTATCTAGTTATGTCTGCAGTCTTGGACGACCATAACTTGATCAAGTCAACTTTGCGTCAAGCTGATTAATGTAGGATAAAAAGCAGTCGTGATCCCAAGAGTAGCTACCCCGAATAGGTTACTTGGCTGAAGTCTCTTTACATCCGTGCTGTTCGATTCTCGAGCTCTTCATAACATAGGAATATAGTTATCTCTTTTTTTTGTTTTTTCTTTTTCCCCAACATCTCAGGGGAGATACACAAAACATATCATCGCAACTGGCTTCACCAGGTTTTTCAAATTGGATTAAAATGCCGAATCACGATAAGCACTTTGACAACGGCGTCAATGGAGATGAACGGGCAAACAAAGATTTCTTTATCAACCCCATCAGCTTTGGGATTATCGGCGGCGGATGGTACGGTTGTCACATTGCGGCATCTCTGCAGGCATTGGGCTTCCACGTCAAGTTGTATGAGCAGCATAAGCGATTACTACATGAAGCATCCGGTAACAACCAATTTCGGCTTCACATGGGCTTCCACTACGCTCGACATAGCCATACACGCCTCCAGTCGCGGGACGGCTTTTTGCGTTTCATCCAGCGCTACCCTGACTTGAGCCGCAGTATCCCCTGCAATATCTACGCCGTACCGACGCAGGACTCACTTCTCGACTACGCTACCTATCGAACAATCATGGCTTCCTGTGGAATCAATTTCACCGATGGAGCACCGCCGGGCATTGGATTGACTAATGTCGATGGCATTATGTGCGTCCCGGAGCGGGTATTGCTGCTTAGCAAAGCTCGTGCCTATTTCGAAAAGGAGCTCAAGGGCGCCCTTGAACTTGGCCGCAAGGTTTCGAGCGTCCAGGATGTAGACGACAGCGTTCTCATTGACGGTCAACGCTTCGACTTTGCGGTCGATGCCACTTGGGGCCACTACCATGGCCTAGACCTTGCGGTGGTTTACGAGCCCACGCTGTTGCTATACTACGAGGGACCCCCTGAGTTTCCGGCTGTGACGCTGGTTGATGGTCCCCTCGCCTCTGTCTATCCGACTGAAGTACCAGGGTTATTCACGCTGTCTAGCGTCCCCCACACCCCCCTCGGCCAGTTCAAGACTGCTTCCGAAGCGCGAGCGGCTCGGGACGAAGTTAGCGCTACAACCATCTCAGCCAAGCGGGCTCTGATGGAAGAACAGATCATGCATTATCTGCCAGTCTTCTTAGACCTGTTTCGTTATGTAGGCCCGCAGCTTGCTATCAAGACTAAACCGCTCGGCGCCTACGATGACCGCAGCTGTCAGGTTTCGCGTCGCGGACGGGTTTTCTCAGTCATGTCCGGCAAGATCGACACCATCTTCTTTGCCACGGACCGAATACTTTCACTCATGAACAATGATACGGCTCCAGTTCGTGCACACGTACTCCAAGGTGAGTGTGTCAGTTTGTGAGGAATCATCTCATCAGCTTGGGAAGTATATTACTCCTAGGATCATTGGCTACCACCCTGGACATGAGTAAATAGAGACAATGTTATGGCTATCAGTGCAGCTATCTAGTACATGATGAGAGCCAAAGGTTCCAACATTGACAGCATGCACATCGGCTGAAACCTGTTCTGTATGTGAAGTGGAATCAGACGTGCATCTCAAAGCACCCACCATCCCTCCCTCAGATGCCAGGTCTTTCTGGAGGTGGGTGTCAGCAAGACGGTGATCCAATCATATTCCCTCAGGTTAAAGGTACAAAAGATAAAGGGCTAACGGATATAACTGTCGATCTTATGGCTGTTCCGGAGATATCGAAACACTAGCCGCTCATCAAATATGGGTAAGCCAGCCTTACCTCCTGCAAAGGAACCGTGACAGCAGCACCCTCAGCAGAGTGAGTGCCATCATATCATGATAGTAATCGATGCAAGTCCGCAGCCGAAGGACACCCACCCATTACTCCGGACGGATAGTCACATATGCACCCCACGCCCTTCGCTTCCTCTTGTCCCCCATATCCAACCAACATAACATGCACGGGCCAAAGATACGTAATCCCTGCTGGCTTTGAAAACGTGCCTGGTTCTCTGACAACCAGGTCACAAACTGCTCTACGTCTGCTACCTTCCTCAACCATACTCTCGCATCTGACGGATTTTCAAGCCCTGCTGACGCGATATCTCTCTCTCGCCATGTCGTCGCCACCAACTTTGGCCATGGACAACCTCCCAGACTCTACACGCGCGGGTCTCAGTGAGACAAGGAACGACAGCAGCAACGATGCGTCCGCCAGCGAGACGCCTGGGCGCTCCGACGCTGGGGCCCAAGTTGTGGCCGACGTTTCTACACCAGTCGCCAGCGACAACAACACGGCTCCTCAATTTACAGTTGGCTCGTCTGACGGTGCGGCCAAGCCAAAGGTCTATCACACTGGCTGGAGGCTTCATGCCTTGACTGCAGCGTATGTCTGCTTCTCTTCCATGGCCTGTAATGGACCCCCCCCAAGGCTGACGACCCTTTGACCAAATGTAGCCTCTGCTTGAGCCTGCTGCTGTCGACGCTGGAGACTACAATCGTGAGCACAGCCCTGGTTTCAATAGTTGATGCTCTTCAAGGCTTCAACATGGCCAGCTGGATCGTGACGTCTTACTTGGTGACATACACTGGTATTCCCCTCGACTCTCCCCTGGCGTCACGTAACGGTGTACTGACCGAACCCTTGCAGGCTTTCTTGTCATCTACTCCAAGCTTAGCGATATCTTTGGCTGCAAACTTATGCTCCTATTCGCGATTACTATATTCACTGTCTTTTCCATGGCCTGTGGCGCCTCAGACTCTATGGCGCCTCTGTACGTAACTCTTCCGATTCCAGTACCTCAAAGCCCGTTCTGACTACTCCGTGGTTGGACAACAGGATCGTTTTTCGCGCCTTTCAGGGTGTGGGAGGCTCCGGCATTTACTCACTATCGACAATCATGGTACCGCTCATGGTCCCCCCCGAAAAATACGCAACCTACATCTCCATTATCTCGTCCACATTCGTCGTCTCGAGTGCTCTTGGCCCAGTCCTTGGAGGAGCAATCACAGACCGCACCACATGGCGCTGGGTCTTCTACTTCAAGTCAGTTGAGCATCAGTATACACCGTACAGAAGACCTGTCGACTAACCCATGTGTGAAGTGGACCTGGGGGAGCACTCGCAGCTGTGCTTCTCGCCTTTTCAATTCCATTCAACTTTCCCTACGGCGAATCGAATATATTCTTTCACTCCCTTGCATCGAGACAAACCTGGAAGCGCGTCGACTCTGTGGGCATGATGGTATCATTGGCCGCTTCTATCCTCATCGTCTTCGCATTGGAACAGGGTGGTGTGGCCTACCCGTGGAACAGCGGCGCCATCATCTCAACCCTTGTTCTTTCAAGCATCTTCTGGATTGGCTTCGTTATGTGGGAGCGAGTGCTTTCTAAAAGGGACGGCATCTGCGAACCGATCTTCCCATGGAGGCTTGCCCATAATAGATTTGTCATGGGATTACTTCTGTAAGTATACCTGACCACCAGCTATATCGTCTTGGTCTGTTAATTCTGTGCTTTTGCAAAGGAACGGGTTCTTGACTGGATTTCCCTTCATGGCCGCTCTTATCAACATCCCGCAAAGATTTCAAACTGTCAACAATACATCGGCCATCAACGCTGGCGTCCGTACACTGCCTCTACTACTCTTGTCTCCTGTTGCAACTGCTCTCAGTGGCGTGCTGGTGTCCAAACTAAGAATTCCTCCTCTTTATATGCTTTTCCTTGGAGGATCACTCCAGACAATAGGCGTCGGTCTGTTCAGCGCCTTGGAATCATCGACATCCATTGCTGCATCTCAGTACGCTTTTGAGGCTATGATGGGTCTAGGCTTTGGCTTCAATCTCAGTACCATTTTGATGATGGTACCGCTGGTCGTCACAGAGAGAGATCTAGGCAAGTATTAGCAGTCAATTCCCCCACTTGTTACCTCATGTTCTAACCAACACCACTGAAGCTGTCACAATGGGGGCTGTGACACAAGTTCGAGTGTTGGGAGGTACAATTGGGCTCGCTGCCTGCTCTGCATTGCTGATTAACCATATCAAGAGTCAAGCTGTCAAGTATTTGACAAGAGAGCAAGTCGCACAGATACTACTATCTTCAGAAAGCATTGGACAACTACCCTCTGAGGTGCAAACCCGAATAAGAACCTTGTTTGCGGATGCCTACTCTAAACAAATGAGGGCTATGCTCTACTTCTCTATAGCAGCTCTCTTGTCGCTCATGCTCCTTGTAGAGAGACAGCCAAGAAAGGCAATTACCAAGGCCGGAGAGACGGGAGGATCTCGCTAGTAGTCTATCCTACTCAGGCTACAAGAGTTTGCCTAAACAAGGTAAAACACCCCTCTACCAAGAAGCAGCCAAAGGAATTGGGCGAGCTTAGATAGATCCACAGCAGAATTGAGCAACGACAAATAGTGCCACGTACGATGCAAATTCTCCCCTATTGCTACTGAAGGCGTAAAGCTCGCAATCAGATACCGATGTGTGTCCCCAGGTCTTTAGAAATCTGCTCATAATTGATACAGGTAGGGATGGGTAAGCATGGTCACTGTTATTGATCGTAATAGGACGGCAAGATATATCTTGTGTCGACGTTGATCAGCAGAATACAGACTGGCTAAGTATCTAGACACTTAGGAGATTTAAATCTGTTCCTGGGCATCCAACAACCTTGACCGAACCATTGCTCTCTGCCGACTCCAACAGAGCCTGCAGGAGGGCGAGGTCACTAAGAGCCTCCAGGGGTGTTTGGCGTGGGTCTGGGGTACTAGTCGAGATTGCTTCGCTGAATGCTTCAAACTCGGCTTTGACAGCGTTGTTGTACACAAAGTCTCTTGTCTCGTCAAACGAATCCCCAGAGCTTAGCTTAGTAGTTGATTTGACACTGACGGGTGTCCAGAGAATAGAGCCATTAGTAGTGACAATCTCGATTTCCAAGGCAGATTTGTGTTCGATTCCAAAAGAGATGCAAATCGTGCCATTCCGTGAATCGTTGGTGGATATAGCGGCATGAACAGTGTCGACGGGTATAAGGTGTTCCTCAAGCAAACTGGAAAAGGCCACTAGCTTCTTGACATGTTGCCCTACGGCACTTAAAAGGAGTCGAAGGCTGGCCACAAAGTGTATCCCGCTATCAAGAAGGAACCCGCCCTGAAAATCCGGAGTTTTGCGCCCTACGAATCCATCAGTATATGCACCGTCCCATTATTCAGTAGCACATACACTCTGTGTTTGCGTATTTGTTGGTCTTCTTGATGAACCCATAATAATTCAGCCGGCAGGTCGTCAGCTGGCCTCCCACCATTCGAATTTTACTCTCGGCATACTTCAGGCTCTCGTTGAACCGGAAGTTCTCAGCAACAGCCCATATTGGGGCGTTAGGCAGAGAATTGTACCATCGGATTAGCTCCATAGCAGTTTCAGTGTTCCGAGAAACAGGCTTCTCACTTAGTACATGCTTTCCAGCTAGTATAGCTTTCTTAATGAGCCGAGGCTGGGCCAAAATCGTGACACATGTTGACACGGCAGATATGTCAGTTCTAGCAAGTAGATCGTCCAGCGATCTTCCGGCTATTACAGGTCTATCGAAGTATATATCCACTTTGACGTTAGCTTGCTGTGAGAGAGACGTCGCGGCCTCTTCAGATCGTGAATAAACAGCCTTGAGTTCAAGACAGCTCGTGGATTGAATGGCCGGTAAGTGTTCTGAATCATGTCAGTACAGCTAGCATCCAACAAGAGATGGGTCAACAAGGCTTCTATGCAATGCTGTAATGTTATTGATGGCAAGCTGTGGGGTTATCAACATACGGTCTCGCGCGAAGATTCCGGCGCCAAGCAGAGCTATACCAACCATCTTGTGGTGATGAGAAAGGCGGGGGGATTGTGGAAAGGACGGAGTCTTAAAATTGAGGGGGTATCTGACAGACACTTTACTTATAGGGACAGAACTAGCTTTAGACGTATGATTATTCAGTCGACATACCCTGTCTCCTTATTGTGGATGGGCTGTGAATCTTGAGCATCACACGGCTGGTGTAGATAGATAAGGCGAGGGGTTACTCTATCTAGTTGATGAAATTGATCAATCACTCATTTCCACCGCTGGGCTTATCTGATGCAAGGTGTCTTGGATGACATGACAGGACACGCTGCAAGCACCTAGGGTCTGAAACGTCAATTTCTGTAATTCCGTCTAGACTTTTACCAGAATATAATATCGATATCTATTTAATGTTCGTCTCTGCACCTATACCTGTGACATGGCCCCGAAAGCCTTTTCTCAAGCCTGGCTATTTGCCTACCAGGATATATGGCGCGATATCTACCACCGCGTCCCCCTTGGAAACGTGGTGCAGCATTGGTATCCGCCAGCTAAGATGGGGTCAGTTTCCAGCAGTTTGGATTCTAGCTGACACCGAGTCAATCGTTTATCTCAGTGCTGCTTGGGTGTTAAAACTGATGTTTATCTACCAAACTAAAATTGTATATATATCTTGTAAAAATCAATATAGCACACTGAAAATTCACACGTATGAGGCAGATAAGTAAAAAAGACTATTGTTAGAATAAGGTGAAAGTAGAAATAAATAAACTTTTTAGATATAAAAACTAATCACAATGTGTTTCTTTAATCGTAAATGTGTCCTAACGTGTTCCGTCTTTGCCTGTATAAACGTTTCCAAATCCCTGATATCTGACTACTTCTCTAGATCATGCTCATCCATCACCAATATCTAGAAAATAATAGCATAGCCAAGAGTGGTCCTCATAGCGTAGTTGAACCAAAAGCAGCTAGTTTTCCACGACTCATGCATCCGAAAGAACAAGCATATTAGGGGCTTTTATACTCCACCTCCTGAATGAAAAGATCAATCTGAGGAATCAATAGCTTGCCAATACCTAAATTGTCTTCACGCTCGAGCCAGACATGGGGTGATACTAGAAGTGACCAGAAGGGAAGGTCATATAGATACTGGGCCGGCATGGCGTTTGTGAATTCCAAGTCAAAAACAGCGGTGATCTGGAACGTTGAAGAGGCTCACATGATCACTGAAAAATCTGAAAGAGACATTATCACTTATACAAGACTTCTCATGGATGCCCAAGTCAGCGGCGAGTAGTAATCCGTTTCTGACATTTCCCTTAGTCTCGGAGACATTCCACTAGACGTCAAGATAGATCCGCAACTCGTTAACCCGCTGCTGGAAATCTTTGCTTGGACGATTGAGTGGACTAGAAGAAAGCTTTTGGACAGGACACCATGCCTTTCTTAGTTACCAACTCGTTCGTATCACAAGTTGTAGTCGTCCAAGCACGGCCTAGCTGCCTTCATTCTTGGATATCACGTCCATGGTGGGGAAATGTAGCCGATAATGCTATGTCTTGTGACCGAGAAACCGAGAATAGACAAGCTTGAGCTTGTCTGTTTCAATGTCAAGTTCGGGTATCAGGGTTTCATGATCACTCCCTGTCGGCTTCTATAGAAGGATTATCTTTCCATCATCAACATGCTGAGTCATGTACTCGATAAACTCCTTTTTCTAGTATATGTGTAGAGCCATCTGGAACTATGCCAAGTCACAAGTTCACGTAAATAGCTTTGGAAGAAGCAATTTTATTCTTAAAACTTTTGAAACGAAGACCTCATTCTGCAACCGTCTCCTTCTCCTTCTCAGCCAGAGCAGTCTGTAGAGCCTTCGGATCACGAGGCACAAAAAACGCCTTGTATCTCCGAGGCATAGCAACAAGACTGGTAGGATCCAAGTTACCCGTAATAGGGTGACAATCAACATCTTCATGCTTCACAATCTTGACGCTGTTAAACAGTCTCATATACACAAGATACAGTTCTCGGTTCGCGAGCAGAGAACCAGCGCACATGCGATAGCCGATGCCGTAGGTAAACAACGGAGCGTCGGGTTGCTCGAACCACCTCTCGGGACGGAAGACTTCAGGGTCTTCCCATACTTGATCATCTGCAACGGGGTTAGAATGGAAATGTAGGCAGCGAAAGAGTCAACATAGACTTACCCATATTGCATGCCCATGCATTCAGAAAAACAACAGTTCCCTTGGGTAGAGTAACACCCTCATAAACAATATCTCGAATAGAAACGCGAGGCAGGGCGAGTCTGAGTACGGTGTAGTATCTCAGAGACTCCTTGACCAGTGCAACAATGTACTCACACCTCTGGTCATCGAGAACATCGCACATGGGCTCCTTTTCGCTAAAGAACTTTCGAATCTCGGATACAGCCTTCTCCTGAATTTCAGGATGCTGACTTAGGAAAGCCACAAACCAAGCGACTTGAGTGGTCACGGTATCAAGGCCGCCAGAAAGCATAGTAAGACTGATGGATGTGAGTTCATCCTTGTTCAGCTTAGCCTCCCTGTCTAGAATGACATTGGCTTGAATGCATGGCTTGTAGGTTCCGTTGGCGATTCGCTCATCAAGGCCATCGTTGAGAGCAGTGAGATACTTGTCGCGTCTGTTGCGCATCTCTCGAGCTTTGGCAGAATGAAAGTTGAAAGGGTTGAGGCGCAGCAACGGGATGTAGTCTTGAAGATTGCCCGTGGTAGATCGGAAGCGGCTGATCTCTTCCTCCACATGGGTAATCTCTGCGAAAAGGTTGTCTTTCTGGCTCTTGAGACGGGTGCCCCAGTTGAGTGTCAGAGCAAGAGACAAAGACAAACGCTGAATCATGGGCATGGGGTCCACAGGTGTGCTCCCACCGTTTCCATAGTCGTAGAGTTCCTTGATAAAGTCGCGGGTCTCGACGTCCAGATGGTCGACGTACGTAGCGACTGATGGTCGGTTAAGAGCAGAAGCAGCACCTTTACGGCGACGCTTTAAAGAGTCACTATAAGGAGAAGTTCCGATGGTGGTGCCCGCGGTATCAGACAGAACCTGCGAGAGTAAGTACGAAACATGTATGAGTCGCAGAGGAGATGGGCTTACCTTGTGGAATGTGTAAAACTCAGGGCGCGAACTGAGTGCTTGAGCATTGCTGCCAAAGATTGTCTTGGCCGCACCAGCAGAGTTGACGACGACAATCGGAATATTGCCGAGCTGGATCTGATACACATGTCCGTACTTTTTGGCCCACTCACGATACTTTTCAGCGGCGTTTATGTGAATATCCCAGATATTCCCAATCAAAGGCAGACCCGGGGGGCCTTTGAGGTTGCTGATTCTTGCATTGTATCGGATGAGCTCGTTGACCAGCACGTAAACCAAGGGAACAATGAACAAGGTTGCTAAAAGCGACTGGCTCTTGTTTTCACGAACATGATTGTCAAGGGACAAGAGAAGGTTTGCGATGGTCATGTTGTACAAAGGTTGATGATGGACTGTATTCTTCTTGTTGGAGGAGCTGCCAGCAACACTTGAAGTCAATGGTTGATTGACGGACCATGACCACCTCATATACCACACTACACTACGGGCTGTGATTCGTCTGAGCTTCTCCCATTCCAGAATGTCATAGATCCCCCCGCAAATGCCGAACCTGAGCTAGTTTGAACCAGGCGGAAAGTCGGAAATGTTCCGAGTCCGCTGGAGGGTCCGACCATAACCATTAGGAAAGCCCCTCCTGATCTGGCCAGTTTGCTTTTGTCTCTTTCTGCTGACTTCGGAAATCTTTGATTCGTTACCAGCCAGCAAGCATGGATCCTACGCCCGTCCCTCAGCAAGTGCATGAAGAGCCGCCTGCGCCCCCAAAGACCAAGAAGCGGAACACTACCGAAGCGAGTGAAACTGCCGAGGTTACCGTCACTGGACGATCAAAGAGGGGGAAATACACATCAGTTGCATGGTGAGTGCAGATACCGCTTCGCCGTCTATCTAGAACAGTGTTGACGATAGAGCAACCCAGTGATGATTGCAAGAGGAAGAAGCTCAAGTGCATACCTACAGGGGACAAGAGCTGCGAACGATGCATCGCTGGGGACTTGAAATGTACATTCGCTCCTAGTGCCAGCCAAGTAGCGAAAGACAAGCCTGAAGAGTATTTGCCTTGTGCCACTTCTTTGCCTTTTTTTTTCCAGAACCACGGTTGACGTGTTAACCCGTATGCAGGAATCAACACATTCAGACCCTCACCGATGAGTTGTCACAGCTTCGCCAGCAAGTCTCTGACTTGATGGTCGTGGTGAAGGATCTCAAGGAGCAAACGCATGAAGCATCAACTGTCTCCTCACATTCACGAGACACATTTAACCATCAGTCGCCGTCAAGTACTCAACGACGTCTTGTCCCCAAGCAACCTCAGTTCGTTGGTCCAACGCGGTCTGCATTTAGTATCCTCGTCAGCGAAAAGTCCCTGAACCGCATGGGCGTGCCTAGGTTCGACTCGATGCCACCGAGTGGTGCTCAGTCGCCCATGGAGTCTGTCGATGATAGGCTGGCCACTGATGTGCAGTTCTGGGATCGCTGTACTGCAAGCGACATTACAAAGTACCTCGTCATTTTTCAGGAAGAGATAGAATCCGTCTATCCTTTTATCGATATTGGGGAATATGTTATGCGTTCCCACGACATTCTCCACGCTATACAGCATGGTCTTCCCGTCACCGAAGACCAAGACACGCCTGGTGGAACAGCTTCTACGCTGTCCAGCAAAGATATTGCCATTGTAAGACTCGCAGTAGCGACAGGCATCGTATTGGAGGACCATGGAACGAGCGATTTGAGCACTGCCATCGCCGACTCTGTCGAGACAAAGGTGTCTAGCATTCGCAATCCACAGGTAGATTTGAAAGATATTCAACTGCTCACAATGCTGGTACGTAGATCCTCGTGGGAGACGACAACGTTTGCTGATCAGTGCCACAGAGCATTTATTACTTCCATTCTGGCGAGGAGCTTCTCTCCTGGCGTACGATTGGCATAGCTGCTCGAGAAACGTTGGAAATGGGTCTTCACCGAAGGCGTAGTCTTTTGGATAACTTCAAAGACCCCGACTCTCGTCGACTGGCAACCCGCGTCTTTTGGTGCGTGTACGTGCTGGATCGACGCTGGAGCTTCGGTACAAGCCTATCGTTCGCCCTTGTTGACAAAGATGTTGATCCAGAGCTCCCAAAGCCGGTAAGTGTGTTTCCTTCTTCAGCCCTTCTCCCATTCGATGAAGCCAACATGTGTTCTTGCTAGGATGAAGAGTATTTATACCTGAAGTGCATGGTCGGCTATGGCCAGCTTTGCTCCAAGCTTTGGGACGCTATTCCCCCATTTGGCTCTGCATCTCAGATCATACCTGAAGACACGGCCACGGCTTTGGACCTGTATACCCAAGATTGGCTGGACTCAATCCCTCCGCATCTTAGGTTACGCCATCCTCGCCTTGGTCTTGCGCCTCGTGCACAGCCGAGACTCGCACATCGTCTCCGTGCCCTCTTGTATCTCCGAGGCAACTATGCTCGAATTCTCATCTATCGCCATCATCTCATGAGCACCGCTAGTATCACTGCGAACCCCCAGAGCGCCTGGCTAGTGGTGGACATTGCCCAGGATACTATCCAAGTTCTCGTGCATCTCCATTCCACCACCGACATCTACTCCAGGCAGCAGAATGCTTTTAACTATTTCCTCCTTGGTGCACTGGCAGTCATCTTTCTTGCTGTCTCGCATGCTCCAGAGACCTTTGCTGCACCGTGCCGGAAAACATTTCTCGAGGGCGTCAACTTGGTTAGGGGCCTTTCTCGTCACAACGTGATTAGCAGGAGACTTTGGAACAGCATTCGTGGACTTATACCAAGAATGAAAACCCTTGGGCTGCCAAATGGGAACTCGGATGACAATGAGACCATCAAAGATGGTGAAGTCGGTACCTCAAGTTCCCGGGATGATACAGCTGCAGCGGCGGGAGGACTGGATGAGCAGATGCCGATTGCCATGTCTGAGAACGACATGTTTCCTCTGGGAGATATGGTGATGCCTGACACAGACTTTAGCAGTTCTGTCCCTGATATGTATCAAATGAGGGATGATTTGATGAGCCTCTTCGACGCATTTGGCCAAGGGCAACATTTTGTACAGCCAATTCCTAGTACTTTTGATGAAAATGGGCAATTTCCAGTAGCTAACGAGCAAGAACAGGATATATCGATGAGATTTCAAGGGCTGATCTGAGGCAGGCTAGGAGGAACTGGCGGGAAAGTGTTGATGAATGAATGAATTGATTAATTAATAGGTGATTCAAGATGTAACCTCATTCTCGAAATAGATCATGGCAAATCCTTCATTTACACTTTTTGCGAACTGTCGCAGTTCCAAGTGTGCCGAACACTGAGTATCGTAATAGTTGAAATCCTCCTGACTCTCGAAAGTAGAGATAGCCACGATGGTGAAGCCCTGGGCACGTTGATCAGGCTTGGCCTTGCCAGCTTGCACGGACGTTATGTAGGGTTTTCCATCCTGTCGAGATATTAAGCACGAGAACTAGTGACAGACATGGAAATGGATTGCATTCAGCTCACCTTGACAGCTTTCAGTGGCATTTGCTTGTAGAGTTCCACCAGTTTTTGCTGGTCTTCCTCTTTGGGAACCTTGAAGAGTGTAACTCGAGTGACTTGGCCAGGCATGATTGTCTAAGAAATTATGAAGATAAAGATTGGAGTGAGTTGGTGGAAACGTAACGTGGGCAAAGGGACTGTATATATGAGGGTCAATGGTGGAGTCTAAGAAAGCTGGAGAGGATAAAGTGGTCGGAATTTGCGCTGCCAATTCCGTAGCTTAACGTCCCGGCTCTTGATCAAATCTTCGAGGTCATGTGACACCGGTTTCGGTTCATTATGAACCGATCTAAGGGGCTGAGATATACAGTCTATTCGCAGTATGAACTCCTTACCCCAAAGCCAGGTTCATGGCAAAGAGAAATAAGACAGCAGTCTTGTAGTATTATTTATTGAGTTGGATTTGAGGGATTTGTTAGAAGTTTAGTAAAGATCCAGTCAGTTTGACACTTGTAGCGTGAATTCTATGTGTGATCTAGAAATATTGACGGCCGATCATCATGGTTCCTCTAGCTAATTATACACATAACCATTCTATATTCTAAGAGCGGGACACTGCGGCCAGAATAGTGCTTGAACACTCTCCAAATCCAATAAGACCATCCTTTGCGTTACCAGACCAACCCCTGATAGTAATCGTGTCGCCGTCCTGTATGAACTTGCGTTCCTCTCCACCTTGCAACTTCACCGCAACCTTGCCACCCTGCGTCTGCTCCAACAAACTACCCTGCGTACCGGGTTCCAAGCCAGAAATGGTTCCTGAGCCAAGCAAGTCACCCGTGCGCATGTTGCAACCAGAGATGGAGTGATGAGCAATCATCTGTGACCAAGACCATAGTAGATTCTTGGAGGAGGTCTGGGTAATCTTTGTGGTATCACCGTTGGCAGCTTTTTCTTGTCAGTACCGTGTATTTCTCTTGTCAGGAGGATGATAAAACTCACTTGTCAATAGTACCTCAAGGTTAATATCCAACACATTATCTTCCCGATTCTCTTTCAAATACTCTTTTACAGGTACTTCATTGACCAGCCCCTGGGCTCGGAATGGCTCTAGAGCATCGGCGAGAACGACCCAAGGGCTGATTGAAGTTCCAAAGTTCTTGGCGTTAAAAGGGCCCAGCGGGACGTATTCCCATTGCTGGATATCTCGAGCACTCCAGTCGTTCATCAGGACGTAGCCAAAGATGTGTTCATCGGCACTGTTGACGGGGACTGGTTCGCCAAGCTGGTTTCCCTTGCAGATAAACATTCCGAGCTCCAACTCAATATCGAGTCGGCTGCAAGGTTGGAAAACAGGGTCTTTAGCCTGAGGGTTAGGCAGGACCTGACCCCAAGGCCTGCGAAGCGACGTTCCAGATACAACGACGGAGCTGGCCCGTCCATGGTAAGCAACAGGGAGATGATTGTAGTTTGGCTGGAGTGCGTTTGCTGGACCTCGGAATAACGCCCCAACAGTCTGGGCGTGGTTTCGGCCAGCGAAAAAGTCGGTATAGTCCCCGATGCTTAACGGAAGATGCAACTCGACATGGGCACGCGAGATCAAGGCTTGCTTTTGCAGACTCTCGTTATCTTTCAGAATCTCCGGATAGGGCGTTTCCTGCCGAAAAACATGTTGCAAATAAGCTCGGGTAGCTCGATGTGCTTGTCTGCCGAGGCTAGCAAAGTCATTCAGAGTCGACTGTGAGAAGACGCTCAGCTTCTCTGAAGGAAACGCGGCTAGTTTGGAGAAGCCATTATGCTGGGCAAAAGCAGACAAGTCGAGCACATGGTCACCGAGAGCCACAGCAGGGCGTGGCTTTGGCTGATTCGATGTTGAGATGATGCCGAACGGGATATTAGCCAAAGAAAAATGACTTTCCGAGGGAATTGGCAGCCAAGACGACATTTTGAACCTTGAACCGGAAATAGTCGAGAATGAGCTGGTAAGCCGATGTATCGCTGGAGCACCGATTTTGTTTGCTCGAATTCTCAAGACACAGATTCCTTGGGTCAAAATCATCTTTCATTAGGGCGAAGAGTCATTCTAAATGATGATTAAGTTTGCGGTGGCTGTTCCGATATCGACGTGACATTCGGAAATTCTGGAGTGATTCCGAGCGTCGTTGGCCCGTTGCACATGTCGATGTTCCTGGTGAATAAGAGTCGGAATCTCGGATCTGCACCCAAGTACGCAGAAAGATAATAACTCAGTCTGCCGTGGACGGCAATGGCATTATCAGCTAGTTATCTTGGCTCAGTGCTATAGCTCTCTCTTGCGTATCTATCCTGACTTGGGTTGTTATCCGACAAAGACAAGATGCCAGTCACCAACTTTGCCGTTTCGGACAAGTATTCTTATCTCAACGGTTTTGAATCGTTCCATGAGTGAGCTCACATGAAAGAACCTGTCTGCCTCGATAGTCATTAATAGCGGGTAGATCAGAGGCTGTCGAGGGCGCATTGCCCATCGGGGCCAACTCTCCCCAAAAGCCACCCTACGGGCTCTACGCTGAGAAGCTTTCTGGTACAGCATTCACTGCACCAAGGCATGAAAACAGACAATCATGGCTCTATCGTATCCTCCCGTCGGCTTCTCACTCCACCTTTGAGCGATACAGCCATTCTTCCGAGCCGTTGCTGAAAGCCAAGCTCAACTATGTGCCTCAGCAGCTGCGATGGGACCCTTTCAGCATTGACGAAACCGTCGACTGGGTGCGGGGATTGAAACTGGTGTCGGGAGCTGGTGATGCAACGACAAAAACGGGCCTTGGAATCTACATCTTTGCTGCTGGGCGAGATATGGATGAGAGAACAGCAATGTATTCCTCTGATGGTGAGATGCTCATCGTCACTCAACATGGCGCTCTGGATATCCAGACCGAGCTTGGTCGACTTCTTGTTCGACCAAACGAGATTGCCATCATTCCCCGCGGTATCAAGTACCGTGTTACGCTTCCGGCTGGGCCTGTTCGGGGTTACATCCTTGAGCTGTACCAGGGCCACTTCATCCTACCAGAATTGGGCCCGATTGGGTCAAACTGCTTAGCCAACCCCAGAGACTTTCAAATCCCTGTTGCCGACTTTCAAGAGGATACCAATACCGAATGGACCGTCTTCAACAAGTTCAATAACGAGCTCTTTGTTGCTCAGCAGGGACACACACCGTTTGATGTCGTAGCCTGGCATGGAAAGTAAGTTGTATGTACCAGTTGTATTTTAACCACAGCTGACATGTTTAACCAGATGTACGTGACTGACACCGGGTCGACCAAAGATTTCTAGATGGTTTAATTGCCATGCTGACACCAAGATAGTTTATCCCTATAAATACGACTTGGGCCGGTTCTCGGTGATTGGAAGTATCTCTTTTGATCATCCAGATCCATCCATATACACCGTTCTGACTGGACCATCGAATCGCCCGGGTACTGCTGTGGCTGATTTTGTCATCTTCCCACCACGATGGCTCGTCCAGGAAGATACCTTCCGTCCGCCGTGGTACCATCGAAACACCATGTCAGAGTTTATGGGCTTGATTTGCGGCCAATACGACGCAAAGACAGGCGGTGGCTTCCAGCCCGCTGGCGCTAGTCTTCATAACATCATGACTGCTCATGGGCCTGACGCCGACTCGTTTGAGAGAGCTAGCAATGCAGAACTGAAGCCTCAAAAGGTTGGAGAGGGAAGCATGGCCTTTATGTTTGAGAGTAGCTTGATGCTTGGCATTACTGAATGGGGTTTAGAGACATGTCAAAAGGTTCAACCAGACTATAACAAACACAGCTGGTCGGAATTGAAGCCTCATTTCAAGCGGCCTTCTTGACGGCTGCCGTTAAAAGAATGGAGGATGAAGAGCGTCATGGAGTATCCTTATTTAAAAAAGATTGTCTATAGTAAATGGTTCCTCACTTTATGTTGATTTCATACCATGTGTCGTGGGGCTATGAGCAGAGGAGCCTATTCAACGATAGTCAATAACGCATCTGCTCACTATGAATGAATAACGAATCAGATTGCCTTGAATGCGGCATGCCTCCTGAAAATATCGCAGTGAGCAGAGCATCGTGCAGCGTCGCAACTCTCAAGACACATCATGACCTGAGTGCTAGATTTCACGCAAGTGACATACTCCTTCAATATTAGATAACATATACGCTACAGCGTGCAATATATCTCGAGCCTATAAAATTTTTACAGCGTTCTATATATACATATATACAATAAACTTAAAGACACACATCTAGGCTGAACTCTGCCAAACGTCCTTCACTAGACTCCATGTTGCGAAAACTGCGAGTGGAGATACTAAAGCCTCTGGTATTAGGCCCTGGCGTAGACTCCAATGGAGTGTCACAGGAGCCCATGCCATGTTTTGCAACAATTCCTTCTTCCACCCCTTTTTCCATTCTTCAGACACATCAGAGCTACCTTGTTGCGTATTTCGCGACCAGTCTAGTAAAAGACGACCAATTTCTGTCATGGTAAAGGCGGCCCAAAATCGAATCGCTACGAATGTCAACCTTTCTTGCGTCTTGGGCGACAAATTGACAACCTTTTTCGAGGACAGAAAGCTTGCAGCTTCGCATATATGAAACGAGGTGAGGAATAGTGTTTGTAAACCTTCAATGGCGGCGAATGTCCCTTTGCCAGACTTTTTGCCGAGTTCCCCCCTGGAAACTCGCTCGAGAAGGTCTGTACCGGCCGTCCACATATCAAGAACCCCCCAAAGTCGGTTCATAATTTGCCATTCCTCTAGCATATCGGTCAAAGCGCGTGCACAAGTAAGTGCTTGGTTGGTGGAGGACGCGAAGGAGGAAATACAAGAGCATGTAGGCAGAATCTTGGAAAGGCAGACTAGCTTGGGCGTTCGCCTGGAACTGCGCACGTATGAGTTCAATAGTCCTAGGGCAAACGCAACCATTCGTGCCGTCTCTCCGGCAAACAGAAGAACAACATCACGGCCATCACGATGTTGAATGGCCCGACGCAAATGAGCAATCACTTGGTTGAGTTGATTGCTGCTGGGGGCATTGGATTTCATCATTGGCCGATGAACCGAGTATGTAGGGCGAGACAGAGTTATAGAAACGTCATATAAATGAGTATAGATGTGGCAAGCAGGAACTCTACTGACAGAGCAGGCGTGGGGCGTTGTCAAAATCTCAAAGATGCTCTAGAAGAAGATGGCTCTTAGCGAGTAAGGGCTGTTGAGATGCGCTCAGATCTTGGCGGAAGTACAAGTTGGGCTAATAGTCTTTCTGACTGTATGTATGTATTTCTCTTTGTGTAAAGCTTCTTAGTCATCAGCGAGATGAGTCGGAATAGTCGTTCCGGCTGAGTTCGGAAAGCTTGTTAATCTAAACAAGATTACAGAGTAAAGCCAAGGTCGGTTCAGACCTAGTTCCCCCTTTCCGAAAACTAAGCATACCAATAGATGGATGTTGGTATTGCATTTAAACGGCTATTAATCGTTATAAAAGATGTAGATATCACTATTCAGGTAGGGAAGACTTGACGAGACCCCAGTTTGCATATAGACAGTAGAATGTGAGGGACTTCAGGGTTGTGTGTGATTTCTATCGAATACTATGAATTAAATACATTGACTTTAACGCACTTGACTTGAGTCCAATCATGCAATGCCTCCTGACCGTTCTCCCTTCCAAAGCCACTCTGTTTGGTGCCTCCGAATGGTGTATTAGCATTCATATTGCCCCATGAATTGATAGTGACAAGGCCACACTCGATCTGTTCAGACACTCTAATGGCCCTGCTAACATCATTGGTAAAGATTGCAGCTGCCAAACCATAGATATTGTCATTGGCCAAATCGATGACTTGCTGCTCAGTTTGGAACTTGGCAATGCTTGCCACTGGGCCAAAAACCTCGTCGCGGATAATGGTTGCTTATGGTGAGACATTAACAAAGGCAGTGTTTGGAACAAAGTGCCCCCTGGAATCAGCAAGACCCTCGGTGTGTCCCCCATGAAGCAATTCTGTGCCTTCGTTTTCCGCCTTGGCGATGTACTCCATGATGCGTTCTTTTTGCGTCGAGCTGATGACTGGCCCTTTGACAGTCTCATCAAGGAGGGGATCTCCCATGACAGCATTTTTGGTTCTCGCTGAGAACTCGGCAACAAAGCGGTCGTATATGTCTTGTTGGACATAGATACGACTACCAGCTGCACATATCTGTCCGTTGTGAACCGTTATACCCATTGCTGACCACATCAGCGCGTTTTCCCAGTCAGCGTCAGCAAATACAATGGTCGGTCCCTTGCCGCCTAGCTCCAAGCTGACTCTCTTGAGGTTCGATCGAGCCGCACTCGCAAGTATTGACCGCCCAACACCGACGCTACCTGTGAAGGACAGCTTACGGATCTCTTGATGATCTGCCAAAGCTTGACCAGCAACGGTCCCCAGGCCGCAAATAATATTGACAACGCCAGGAGGGAACCCAGCTTCAACAATGAGCTGAGCCAGCTTTTGCCCATACAGGGGGGCAAGCTCTGGGGTTTTGATTATCAAGGTATTCCCAGCTGCTAACGCAGGGGCCAACTTCCATATGGTGATCATGCTAGTTCAAATATGAGTCTCAGGCTGTTGTCTCAGTGACGGGAACGCTCACAGAGGCGTGTTCCAAGGAACGACGGCAGCACAAACTCCAATTGGTTCTCGTCTTGTATAAGCGATGCCCTGGTCAAAATCAATCGACTGCCCATCAACCTTGTCGGCCCAGCCAGCGAAATAACGGCATGTCTCGGTAGCTTGTTGAACGCTCAGGTTGAGTGACATGTTGTACAAGAGACCGGCATCCACGGCCTCGATTGACGCAAGTTCCTGTGCATTCTGTTCGATGAGATCCGCTAGTCTATTGAGCAACAATCGTCTCTGCTGCGGTCGGGTAGTTTTCCAGGCTGTAAAGGCCTTTCGAGAGGATACGACTGCGCGATCAACATCGGAGGACTGAGCAGCGGAGATGAGGCCAATAGTGTCTCCAGTAGCCGGGTTTTCCACCGTGACTGTCCTATCATCGGTGGCTGCCTCGAACTGGTTATGAATAAACAGCCCTGTTGGAACTGTTGGAATTTGTGTTAGTTCACTGCATAAATGAATGAGTTGCAACATAGACATACCGACGACCTTGCTACCACCTATTCCGATGATAGTAATTTCTGCCATGGCAACAGTAAGTTCTACAAAGAAAATAGTCACAAGTATGCCTCTCTATGTCTTCTCTTCTTCGTATGTCGACAGGAGGGGGCATGCGAACCTATTTTATTACGAGGACATGAAGTTGCTGATATGTAAGCAATTGTCTATTTCCACCGACTCTACTCGGAATGAGGTAAAATATAAAACTATTTCGGTAAGATACCGATCATAGATTTAGAGCGGCCTTGTCCCATCTTGTGAATTTGTAAAGCGGAATTAAATTTTACTGTTTTCCATAATCTCTCTTTGCATCTTGTTCAAAACATTTTGGCATATTTTCCTGGACATAGTAGTCGATAGAACCAGAAGAAGGTCGCAAAGCCAATGCACCATCTCTACAGACTTCTTTCAGCCTACCTACTAGCTATCATAGGATCAGAGCTTATCCTCTTTCTCTGGTGTAAGAGTAACCCACCGCCCACCTCCTCCAGAGTTTGCTATAGCTGCCGTGATAATGGGCGCTAATTTAATATTAATCCCTGCCGCCGCATTAAACGGGTTTTTGACAGGATCAGGAGAGAGAACTAGCAATCTATGAATGGGTCCAGCTGAATATCATCTGTGTCGGAACCGCATTCCGATATTTCGTATCTCCACAGCGGGATAAGGCCAGGAAAGCCAGATTAAGCTCTCGTATTCTATAGGTTATCATTTGTTTATCTGCGACTAATTGGAATCATTTTCAAGTGTTGTAGCCTTGAATCAGTATGCACAGTTGTATTCCTACCTGTTGATCCTGCTGAAGCTCCATTCGCCAGCATCTTTTATACAAGATATGTAGTTTAAAAACGAAAGTAGAAAAAAACAAGACATTTACTAAGTATTAATAGATGATTATTATTATTTGTAATAGTTTTCATGCGACTAGTAAATATGATCATCTACTCACGCCCTACAGGGTAGAAGCTGACGTTGATGTATGGAAATGAAACTAGTATGGAGAACGTTATTGTCATGAGGTTAAGCATTAGATATTGCTCATCTTCGTTTGTTCAAGAAGTCAGGAAAGTGGCTGTACCGCAATAGAGAAGTAGAGTAATGTAATTGCTATGATTCATGAGGCAGACAGCAAGGATGATTGTAAATCAACCTGGGCATTATGTTGATATCGAGCAGGAAGAGAGAACAAGACAATTGTCTCATTAGTATATAGTATATAATATATCAAATAGTCTAAAGTCTACAAGTTACAACAGTTTACAGCTTTGGGCTCTCATCCTTGCAGCATCCCGAGGTCAACCTTGACCCAACATCCTTATCCGAGGGCACATCAATAGCTGGATTTCCAGTAAAGAAATCCGAAGGGGTGATGTGAAGTTGGAGCATCTCAACAGGCATGACAGGCCAATCCTCGATTCTGGGGTTATGTGTCAGGCCAAACACACTCCATACAACAATGTCTTGATTCAAGACGTCTTCGTTTCGATCAGCCGCATCACTGACGCCGCCAACCTCGACCTTGCTCTGCAGTGTGTAGCGTCCACCAGCATACAGCTCATGGTCCTTGTATCTTGTCACCCAGAAATGATGTTTGGCGAAGAGGGCGCGCTTGGATTGCGTGCTGTTGGGGTCGGCCAAGAGCAGCTGTGTAGGAGGAGGCACAATCTTGTATCCAACGGGCTTTCCAGTGATGCTGTTGAGCTTGCTGAGATTCTGGATCTTGAAGACTCGGTTGTTGAATGGTGCAGCGTCAAGTCCTTGTGATGTGGTGATCTTTGTCTGCCGCACCTCGTACAGATTGCCGTTGGGATTTGTTCTCTTATCCATTCGAAGCGGTAAACTCTCTTCTTGAACGACTGTGTTGTCAGTTCCATCGATAGCAGGGTCAATTCGGACGCAAAACACGTGCTGGTGATTCTGAGCCAGTGCTCCGGGGCTGACAACATTGCCCCAGTCGCTGGTTTTGCCCGGGTCGATGTTGACAACAGATACAATACCAGTTGCCCTTGCTTCGACGACGATGCCTGCGGCCTGATCGAATTTGTAGTTGAAGATGTACTCGTAATTTGCGAGGGTGATGATGAATTGGATCACAAGTTCTCGGCGACGAGTGACCACGGCACGTCCAGTACGCCAGTCGGTGTGCTTCCAGTTGATGCCGTTGTCCTGCTCATGCAGACAGATGACGTTTTTGGTGTCCTGGGCAGTGCCATCAGAGTCGATGAGAACTCCATCAAAGTACTAAAACGCTTGTTAGTTTCTGATCTATCGTGTCAAGCATGCAACATCTCACCTTGATAACACCGAGACAATCGCAGCCCAGCGTCAGATTGTTGACAGCATTGCCGAGACCCCCGTCTCCAAAATCGAATGCCTGCTTGCGGTGATACGGTGGTCGAGGATCTGCGTAGGGGACGGTCTTTTTCAACCGCGTTAGCTTCTGATCAGAGCACCATGCTCCGCGGATGACTTACCATGTCGCTGATGCTAAGCCGGTACAGGACGGGTCGACCATCGTAGCGAATATCATGGATGACGGCGCCTTCACGAGGGTTGAAGGTAACTCGCATACGCCACTTTTGCCATTGGATAAGATTCCCCTCGGTGATGGAGAAACTAGGCCCCTGGGGCTGCACAACCATCAAGGGCTTAAGATCCTGACGTGTTCCTCCAGGGAGCAGCTCTGGTACGTATTCGGCAGGGCTGCAATGGTCGAGCAGACCAGGCGCATGGGTCTTTTCAGTGAGACTATCACCCTTGCCGCCAGTGGCTGGTTCTTCAATGCGGATGATCTGCTTGGTGCTGGCATCCATGACAGGGATTAAAGGCAGGGGAAACGCATAAAAGTTTGAGGCGTCCCCGATGCGCTTGTCGCGAGCAAACACGAGAGCTTGGAAGTAGCGCGTGTTGCCATCGTCAACGTCAGGAGCACCATAAGGCCATGGCTCAACGACAGGCTCGAAGCCTTCTGGCAATTTGAGCTTGCTGAGCTTTTCCTTGAAAAGCTCCGAGTTCTCGACAGCCTGTACAAGTGTGTCAAACTCGTAGCTAGTTGTTGTTGTCAGTAAGGGGAACGAGCCATGGGCGGGATCTCACGACGCACACTGTCAGACTAGCTTGATGCTCTGGGCTGATTGCTTCTTGTTCAACAACCGTCTTCCTTGTTAGATCCACGACAGACTCATAGTATTGTGTCTTTTGATTGCCACCGATGATGTCGTAGAAGACTTGAGCGCGACGGTCAGGCCGTGGTGATGTAGTGCGCAAGGCACCGGAGTGTTCCAGTTCTAGAAACTTCAGAACCTCCTCCTTTGGTGGTTCGAAGAGATACGACTGTCTAAAGTACAGTAGCGAGCCTGGATGCGCAGCCTTGACGATGTCTCGTGCAAGATTTGTCTCTTGGCTGGTCAAGGCGGATAGGGGATGAGGAAAGGCCATGGTGTTTGTTGATGGGAGGGGCAAATTGGACCAAAACAGGGTCACAGTGACAAGGACGAAGCGCCAATCGCAGAATAAGAAGCTAAGCCCTGCAATTCTACTGTTGGTGTCTGGTGTAGGGTCGCAATTGGATGACTTGAGGTTAATGATGAGCGAAAAAGGGGTGTCAGAAGCAGAACTCTCTCCTAATTATCAAATACCAAAGGGTTTACCGCTAACCCGGAACGAGGTTTCCGAGGTAATGCATCGGAAAGACACTCGGAATGCGGAACACGGCCCCCCCTTATCACCGATCGTCATGAGCCACCATGTAACACCAAGTCGCAGGTCTAGATTTTCCCCGCGTTTTCTCTTGTTTGATAAGGATCCCCGGCTGCAGCTAGTCCCACTGAGTTAATCTCAATCCGATACTAGCCTGGACTGGGCTATCTCTTCTGTTACGCTGTAATCGGCGGATGGACTGGGTTCCGTTCTCTCAAGTACAAATCCATGTACGTTTCCCAGCATGTCAGACCATGTTGGAACTTTATCAGAAAAGCAGATCATCAAAAACTTTGGCGACACCATGGAAAAAGAAGCCGCTAGTATTCCCACCAACGGGTCCAACACTCTCAGCGAGGATGCGTTGCGGCTAGCTCAGCTGGGCCATGCGCAGGAGCTTCGCAGACAGTATTCTCTATTCTCACTATGTGCCTTGTGCGTCTGTCTCATGGCAACATGGGAGGCGCTATCTACTGTTGTTGCTACAGCCTTGCTCAGTGGCGGAGCTCCGTGTCTGTTCTACAATCTGTACGTTCCAGACCTATGTTCCAAAGACTAGGGCTAACGTGGACACCCATTTCAGTGTCTTGTCGGCGGTCTGCTCCCTGTGCATCGCCAGCTCTCTCGGTGAAATAGCATCCATCTATCCCACCGCAGGAGGTAGAGCTCCTTCTTTTACCCCCAAGGTTTCGATCCAGAATTCATCGCTAATCATTGCTTGGCTGCGTAGGACAATACCACTGGGTAGCTGCCCTCACTCCCTCCTCGATCCGTTCGTTCGCATCCTTTGTTACCGGCTGGATTAGTATTGGAGGACAGGTCGTCTTGACATCCTCCGCTGCCTTTGCGGCGGGTCTACAGACACAGTCACTCATCATCGTCAACGACGGTTCATATGCTCCCCAGAGGTGGCAGGGCATGCTTTTCTACTGGGCTGTCTTGGTATACAGCCTTGTGTTGAATATCTGGGGCCACAAGCTGCTCCCAACCACCAACACAGTTTCTGGTCGGTGCTTCCGTCCTGTCCAACTCGTTCACGTTTTTGCTAATCACCTTTGCACAGGTATCATCCACGTTGTCGGCTTCGTTACGATCCTTATTGTTCTTGGTGTCATGGCCCCCAAGAACTCCGCATCGTTTGTCTTCACAGAGTTCACCAACTACAGTGGCTGGGGAAATGATGGAGTATCTTGGCTAGTTGGCCTTCTGAGTGCTGTCTATCCATTCCTCGGGTAAGGCTCGACACCCTGCTGTTCCTGACTTGGATCAACATTCAACTAAATCATGCAAACAGATACGATGCTGCGTGTCACTTGGCTGAAGAGATGCCCCATGCTAGCCGAAACGTCCCTTTAGCCATGGTTGGCAGTGTCGGCGTCAATGGACTCATGGGTCTCGTATATGCTACCATGCTGCTGTTCTCGACTGGCCCTCTTGAGGCTCTCCTGCAAACACCCACGGGGTTTCCATTCATGCAAATCTTCCTCGATGTAACAGAGAGCACGGCAGCGGCTACAGTACTTTCTCTCATCCTTATATGTATCGCCATTGCTGCCACGGTTGCCGGCACTACCTCGACGTCGCGAACGTTGTGGGCATTTGCCCGAGACCGATCCACGCCATTCGATAAGCAACTCAGCAAAGTGAATAGACGGCTGCAAATACCCGTTTACGCAGTGGTTGTTGTTATCGTCCTGCAAATGTTGCTCGGCTTCATCTATATTGGCAACACCACGGCATTCAACGCTATTCTCTCTATGGCTATTATCGGCATGTATTCTAGTTATGCCTTCCCGATTATTGCCATGCTCTTTCAAAGACAACGGCTTCTGTCTACTAATGGTTTCGGACCCTTCAGATTGGGCCGCATTGGAGGTCTGGTAGCCAACATTGTTAGCCTAGTTTGGATTGGCGTTGTCATCATCTTTAGCACCTTTCCTACAACGATGCCTGTCACTCCACAGAATATGAACTATTCCATCGTCGTTGTCACTGGGTGGGTTCTGGTTGGGGTGCTATATTACATTTTCCGCGGAAAGTACAAGTTCCAGGTGCCTAATGTCGACTCAGACATCGTTGATGGAATCCCTGAGCCGAGATATAGTTTTTAGCTGAACTTGCATGGATATACGAATCTATCACGAAGAGATCTTATGAACAAGCACTGACGGCTCATCTTTACCTTGGACCCTCTTTTTACTACTCTCGCCAAGATCAACTTGCTGCGGACCATCTAATGGCAGCTATTGAGCGCGCTACAAGCAAGGCCGGCTCTATCGACGTGGACCACAGAGAGACCATCACGATGTTCTCGTGCAAGGTGCAATCAATGTGCTGCCCGTGTTCTCGTACGTCAGGGGCTTGAAGGGGGCTGTAGAGTACCGGGCTAGCAATAGCCGCAGATCAGCTGTGGTTCACTGTTTGGCGAATTATCTATCCTTCCCACATTGTAGCAGGAACTTTTACAAGTCTTGAATGCATTCAGAATCCTAGTTAGTATAGCAAGCAACAGTTTTGGCTGCCAAGTTCATAACCGATCTGTCAATAGGTATCTGCATGTTAACCTGCCAGAACCACGCCTCAGAGATTTCACCACCCAAGCTCCATACTACCCCCCTTAGTCTTTACCCTTTCATCATCGCTGGTAATTCCGTTCCAGACCTTACGATGACTCTTTTAACCTGGGTTGATCAGAAAGTTGAGCAGATGATTGCTATCTCAGCCGTTTTCTTGAGAGTCACTCGACATGACGCCCGAGGCTTACAAGATCCCTTTCGCCTCCCAGTGGGCTTTTTCTAGGTCCCCTATATCTTGCAACTAACCACAAGGTTAACCTAGCAAGAAAGGCTCTCAGCATCTTGAGCTGCACGTCAGTCTTCGAACGTATCTCGAGTATCAAAGGTACGGTCCGACAGGAAAATATCATAAGGCTGAGCAGCTAACCATTGCCAAGAGCTTTAGTGCTGACAAGGGCCTTCTTAACAGCAGATCAGGAAAAGGTGAGGCTTTCCTGAAATTAAACAAGGCTCTGGGATAGTCACGTGTTATATATATATATACATATATATAACACACAGGTGTTGATACTATTGCCTCTTGACTTTATGCATTTATAAGAGCCAAGGCTTTTATGCTGACACTTAACAAGCGCGTCCTCGTCGAGGTTTATCCCTGTTTCCGCTCTTTAGTTTCCATACTAGCTCATACTCTTTCGAACCCATATTCACCACAACAGCGTGCAATGTTGAACGCATGCTGGCCGCAAGATGACCGATCGAAAACTCAATACGCCTCTGTCTATACTCTTGCGTCGTCTCTCGAGCATGGCGACTACACGATCGCCTGGATTTGCGCCCTCCATTTGGAACTGGCTGCATCGCGGACTATGTTTGATGAGGAACACCGGCCTCTGCCTGTTTATCATGGCGATGATAACGCATATGTGCTGGGGCGCATCGGTCAGCACAATGTAGTTATGGCATGCTTGCCGGGGGAATACGGGACTAACAACGCCGCGATTGTCGCAACCAACTTGAAGCGAACATTCCCAAACATCCGTGCTGCACTGTTGGTAGGTATTGGAGGCGGGTCACCTCACTTGGCCGACGTGCGCCTGGGTGACATTGTTGTCGGTATACGAGTAATGCAATATGATATGGGAAAAGTGATTGCAGATGGACAGTTTCAAGAAACCGCCCACCCTAGGTTACCTGCGAGGCCATTACTCTCCGCCGTCTCTATCTTGAGATCTCAATACGGACCCCAGAATACTAGCTCCCGAGTAACAAGTCTGCTGTTGGACAGGATATCAACCTACCCTCGTCCCGCTCAGCCCGATCGCCTGTTCCAGGCCAGCTACCAACATCCTGGTGAAGCATCCACATGTGAGGACTGCAACCAGAAGAAGCAGACACCACGATGTGCACGCCCCTCTGACGAGCCCAGGGTACATTACGGAATTGTGGCTTCTGGCAACCGGGTGATGAAGAATGCCCAGGTACGGGACCGTATCGCCTGGTCACTTTCGGCGCTTTGCTTCAAGATGGAGGCAGCGGGTATGATGGACAATCTGCAATGCCTCCCGATCCGGGGCATCTGTGACTATTCAGATTCCCATAAAAACAAGGATTGGCAGCCTTATGCTGCTACGGCTGCGGCCGCATATGCCAAGGAACTCCTAGAGGTGCTTCCAACTGTTATTGGGGAGATTGGCTTTATTCGCGAACAATTATCTGAAGAAGAAAGAAATCACTTCTCCAAGAACAAAGAGCAATATGGCTATCGCGTCAGTTCTGAATTCGACCCCGTGATCCAGAAAATGCTACGGGAGCGGCGACCAGGCTTGCTTCAATCTCTTAGATTCCGACAAATGGATGACCGCAAAATCATGATTGGAGAGGCGCACTCAAAGACATGTCGCTGGTTCCTCGAGCACCCGGTATTTCGTACTTGGGTCAATCACGAAATACAGCCAGATACTCCTGGTTTACTATGGATGCGAGGAAAGGCTGGTGCCGGAAAGTCAACTATCATGAAGTTTCTCTATCTACAAGTCAGGGACTACAACATTCCTTCCACAGCAGTCGCTTCCTTCTTCTTCAATGCGCGAGGTGGCTACTTGGAAGGGTCTATATCAGGCATGTATCGATCCTTGTTGATGCAACTTCTCCACAGCTTTCCAGATCTCCAGTTAGTTCTGGATGACTTGGATATTATTCCTCTTAGCCTGAAGGAATATACCTATCTGAATACCCTAAAAGAGCTTCTAGAGCTTAAAATACCTAGCCTATAGGTACCTTTAGGTATTTAATATAAGGAAATAAATATTTAAAAATATTTAAATTAATAAAAAATATTAAATTAAATATTTAAATAATTTAAATAAAAAAAAATTAAATATTTATAAATATAA
>JABFAK010000458.1:0-53903 GCA_013266265.1 Fusarium sp. NRRL 66182
ATCGCATTGGCTACCGTCGACTTGACCTGTTGATGGTGCCAGCGAGAGATGCACACCCCTGTTGGTGCTCTGAGTCGCTGCTGAGGACGCCTGTTAACAAAGGACCCCTGTCTTTAAGACTAATCCTGGTCTCTCGTCCCTGAGCCGCCCTTGACTGCAAACCTCACCGGAGAGCTTGGACGAGCAGCAGCCCTTTTCGAACCTCCAGCCGAAGCTCATCCTTACAAGGATATCTCGCTCTTACCAGGGGTTTCGTCCATCGGGGGCCATCTCCACCAGCCATGGATCACAGAGGAGGTCATCCATGCTTGGCAACCAGATGCCGGGCTGGCCGCACGTTGCACTCAAGGCGACTGTTCTCCTTCTCCGCTCTCTGTATAGATGGACTGACTTGTGGGTTGGGTATATAGTTGCTTCTCACACCCGCCCAGTTTCGAGTCTTTCTTCTGCTTCATCACTCACCTTTTCTTTTCCCTTTTTCTTTACATCAAAGTCTTCTCTCTTTTTTGTTTCCGTGTCAAAGTCATTCGTTTCCTTTGACGCCAACTATCACTTAATTTCTCATTTGCACATTACACTCGCTACATTACCAACTAGTTATTATTACCACTTCCATCCACTCTTCACCATGAAGGCTAGCCTTACCCTCGTGGCCCTTGCCGCCGCCGGCGAGGTTTCCGCTCACGTAAGTACACATCTACAGATCCTTCATCTCGTCTCATCAACTTGCTTACAACTCTCTAGTGGGGCAACTGGAAGGAAGCTCCCAAGTACCAACCCCCCAAGCAGATCGACAACAAGTGCGAGGACCATCAGAAGAAGGGATGGCGATGGGACGACCTTCAGGTCGGCAGCTTTGACAAGTACAACGATTTCGATTTCAAGGGCTGGTCCTGTGGAACCGACAAGCGTAAGCGTGACCTCAGTGGCCGACACTTTGGCAAGTCTATCTCCGCCGAGTGCGGCTCCAACAAGGAAGAGGCTCCCTCTTTCGGATATGGCAACGGCGGCAAGAAGTCTTTCTCCCTGAAGAAGTTCCACGTCAGGCCCGAGTTTGACTGCCGTCTCGAGTTCCACTACGAGATGCCTGACGGCTCCAACTGTAAGCAGCAGGCCGACTGCTCTCGCGATGGTACCGACGTCGAGAACACCCAGTGTGGTGGTGCCAAGAAGGTTCGCTTCGTCTACCCCAAGCAGCCCAACAAGCCCAAGGACAAGTGCAAGGTCGAGATCCCCGAGATCGACTTCGACTGTGACAAGCCTGAGAAGCCCGACTGGCCCAAGAACACCTACTCCATCCCCTCTTACGGCAAGGAGACCAAGACCCACCCCGCTGGTGAGAAGACCACCTCCGGTTCTTACCCTGGTGAGACCACCTCCGTCCCTTACGGTGGAGAGACCGAGACCGTTCCCGCTGGTGACAAGACCGAGTCCGTCCCTGCTGGTGGTGAGACCACCTCTGCCCCTACTGGCGAGGAGACCGTTTCCATCCCCTACGGCGAGAACTCCGAGACTGTCCCTGCCGGTGACAAGACTGAGTCCGTCCCCGCTGGTGGAGAGACCACTTCTGCCCCCGTCGGTGACAAGACCGAGTCTGTCCCTGTTGGCGACAAGACCGAATCCGTTCCTTCTGGCGACAAGACTGAGTCTGTTCCCTCCGGTGAGGAGACTACCCCCGTCGAGGAGGGTGACAAGACCACTGAGGGCTCTTACCCCGAGGAGACCACCTCTGTTCCCGCTGACAAGGAGACTGTCTCCATCCCTACCTACGGTGACAACACCAAGACCTACCCTGCTGGTGACAAGACCGAGTCTGTTCCCGCTGGTGGCAAGACCACTGTCCCCTCTACTCCCGAGGAGACCACTCCTGTCGAGGAGGGTGACAAGACCACCGATGGCTCTTACCCCAACCAGACCACTGATGTTCCCGAGGAGGAGACTTACACCACCGTCTATGACAGCACCTCTACCGTCTACACCACCGATGTCAAGACCATCACCTCTTGCGGCCCTGAGGTCACCAACTGCCCCGTCACTGCTGGTACTCCCGCTGTTGTCACTGAGACCATCGCTGTTTCCACCACCATCTGCCCCGTCACTGAGGTTGTGACCAACGACAAGCCTGGTTACCCCAGCAAGCCCGAGAAGACTGGGTCCGAGGAGAAGCCTGAGAAGCCTGAGGCTCCCAAGACCACTGGCGGTTCTTACCCCAACCAGACCACCGATGTTCCTGAGGCTCCCGAGGAGACCACTTTCGTTACCAGCTACGACAGCACCTCCACTGTCTACTCCACCGAGGTCAAGACCATCACCTCTTGCGGCCCTGAGGTCACCAACTGCCCCGTCACCGCCGGCACTCCCGCTGTCGTCACCGAGACTATTGCTGTTTCCACCACCATCTGCCCCGTCACTGAGACCCGCACCCACAAGAACCCCAAGCCTGAGAAGACTGGCTCCGAGGAGAAGCCCGAGACCCCTGAGTCTCCCGAGTCTCCTGAGACCCCCGCGAAGCCCGAGACCCCCGAGACCCCTGATGCTCCTAAGCCCCCCAAGGACGCCTACGAGGTCCCCGAGGTTGTCCCCAGCTGCTTGAACACCTTCATTGACTACCTTGATGACTGCAAGGATAACACCGACGCTGCCTGCTACTGCCCCTCCAAGGACTTCGTCAAGAACGTCTTTGAGTGCCTGTACGCCCACGCTGAGAACGACGACATCGTCGCCGAGGCTGTTTCCTTCTTCCAGGGTATCTGCGCTCCTTACGTCGAGGAGAACCCTGAGGTTGTTACCGGTGCCGACAAGGTCACTGAGCACATCACTGTCACCGGTACCACCGTTGTCACCACTGCTCACTACACCACTGTCACCCTCGCCACCACCGTCGTTGAGAGCTCTACTGTCAAGACCATTGAGACTGAGATCGTTGTCCCTGAGGTTGGCTTCACTTCCGGCCCCGGTGGCTACGGCCCCGTCCCCGCCGAGACTGCTCCTGTCAACGTCCCCGCTACCGAGACTGAGTCCCCCGAGGCTCCCGGCTACGAGGCTCCTCCCGCCCACGAGACTCTCATCACCAACAAGCCTGTCGCCGGCACTGGTGGTGTCCCCGTCCCCACCTCCACCCCCGGCAGCGTCCCCGTGACTGCTGGTGCTGGCCGCAACGGCATGGGCATGGCTGCTGCCATCCTCGCCATTGCTTTTGCCCTGTAAAGGACATGACGCGCTCCGCACATAAACTATCTTGTTTTCCTTGTTAATTAGATTTGGTTTTGGTACCTGAGATGGGACAATGTATGTTCGAATTTGTATATTCTCCCGCACTCCGAGACCCGCTCGAAGCTTCCAGGGAAGTCTAGAAAAGCGCGCTCAAAACAAACATGTATCATTCTTACGATCCTTACGAACTATGCATTTTGGTGTGGAACAGTTGGTACTTGACCCCTGGACCCCCGTGACTACAGACTGGGGTCGAAAAAAGAAGAAAAGTTCAAAAAGAAGAAGAAAAAGAGAGACAAAGGGAAAGTTTACCAGTTGAGACGAGATGCATGGTATAGAGAGCATATATATCCGCCGGCTGGTTGTAATATTAATATTGACTTGTTATCCTCATACTACGATGTCCCTTGTGTTGAAACTAAAGTTGTGGTCTCTTGTGCTGGGCATGGCTCGCCTATCTCCTCGCTCTCGAGAGAGTTGAGATCAAGCGTGACGATTTGAGGGTGTTGATGCACGCCTTACAAACCTCGAAGCTACGTTATTGGAAACGCGAGCAGATGTCCCACGAAGCACTGCACTGCAAAAAATCAGAACTGTAGAATTTGTAATCCCCTACAATCAATCCAACAAGTCATTGTCCTTAATCTTGCCGAGGGCATTCATTGCCAGGCCTAGTGTAACAAACACTATACTCCAAAAATGCTGCCAATTTCTTTCTACTCACTTCGCAATCCAACAAACAGAGCGCAAGCAGCGCATGCTTGAGTATCTCATCACGTTCTACGGCATCACTCACGTTTACGTACCTGAGGAGGAAACCGATGACGGCGCCACGCCGCATCCTCAACTCGCTGTTGATTGATAATGAGAGGGTGGCAGAGAAGAATAGAAAACGACCAAGACAAGCAACGGAGGAGTGTTAGGCAGGCCCACGCTTCTTGGGTTGCCGTGTAGATGAAGGAGACGGCGGGCTGCGTGGCAACTTGGGCGGAAGCTTGGGGTGTAGGGGACCTTTTTGGCTGGCTGATGTGAGGCTAGACGTAAAGCTCGTTGCGAAGCCCGCTGAGACATCTGTGCCGTCTCCATCGTCCTTACCATATGCACGGTTAAGAATGGCCAGCTCTACATTGGCCTGGTGGGTGTCCTGGGTTTCCTCAGTGTCCTGGTCATCTCCCTGTTCGGCGAACATCTCACAATCGTAAAAGTCGAGAGGGCTCGAGCCTCCATCTTGGCGTTCTTCAATTGTGCTTGCCAGGTCATCCCCTTCGGTGTCTGCAACCTCTGTGTTTCGCTTGCGGGCTCTTGAGTTTGCCATCTCTATAAACCGGTCGCGGTATTCCTTGGCCAACTTCCGCATATTCCTAAACGCCACAATGCCTTCCAACCAGACTTCATGGTCACCTGTTAAAGCGTAAGCCTTGAGTTGAGTGATGTGACAGCCAGGCGTCTGCCCAGGTGCAGCAGGAGCTGTAAGATAGTGGGCATATAGATTGAGATACCCGCCGAGAAAGGTTGCCGTAAAGGTGTAAGCATTGCCGTCGTACATGGGCATATCCAACAGGTGATTCTGAAGCGAATGCATAATGATGGTTCCATACGCGCCGTCTAGGATCGCCTGCCCCTCCGCCACGTCGAGGGTTCCGCCGGAAGACTTGGCTTCCAAGAACAAGTTGGGCGCTATAGGGGTGCCCGCCTTTTTCGTCGGTATGATTATCCTGTCGAGCGCTTCTCTCACTTCTTGATCCACAGCCTCGGGGTGAGCCCCATCAAAGAAATCGGGGTTTGGATTCACAGTGGTGTCCTCGGTTATCGAAGCCAAGTTGGTAAACGGAAGATGCCCCTCGTTTAGGATATCGGCATCTCCAGCAATGAGTGGAATGATATTCCGCATAACCGTGCCTTCAGACTTGGTCGTGTTTTTGTGTTGGAATTCTTCAAAGGCTTCCTCGGAAGCAACAGATGGAGAAAGCGACCTCCTTGGAACCTTGAGAGCTTGCCGGATTCCATTCAAATTTGCCGGCTTCGGGGGCCGGCGGCCGTCGGGAAATTTATAAAATGGAGGATAGATGTGGTGGTCCTTGCAATGCTGTCTGAAGTTGGCATCATAGGCGGTAGAGCGTTTGGTAGATACTGTTGTCGGCTTGGTTGATTTCGTCGGCTGGCTGCTTGAGCAGGAGGCCGAAGGGGACGCCATCGCGTGAGTGATGCCCGCCGGGACTGGATACTAAACAAGCTGGTTAGTTCGATGACGGCAGCTGGAATGAGCAGCACGGGCATACCCCTTGGAGGTCGCTGAGGTCTGGACCACCAGCTGTCGCAAACAGCGCCAGTTCTGGGACACCAAATCTTGCAAGCGCAGAAAGCTTTGCGCGACGAGATCCAACTCCGGTCGTAGGCTTGGATAGAGGGAGCTTTTCGTTCCGCCGGTCGAGTTCTCGCAACGCTCGAGGTGTAAGCCAGACCTTGGACAGGTTGTTGTAGAAATCAGGAGGGAAGTTCAAAGGTTTGTGAACCGCATCAGTCGATCTTGGCTTCTTGGATCGGTTGTGCTGTTGAGGTTCGTCCGCTTGTCGCTTTCGGATCCCCGCACTCGACAGCCTAGGCGAGACAATGTGGTTTCTCTTGTCGCATAGGATTTGGTCGTCTGCTCGTGCCTTTTGGTCCTGTGTTCTCGACGGCCCAGGACGTGCCAAGTTCGGCTCAGCCTTGTTTGATGAGATTTGGTTTGGCAGAGGATCATCTACTCGCTCCCTCTTCCGTTTCTGCGGTCGCGCCATGGGTGGCCATCGTGGGGGATCAAACTACGAGAGTGAGCCAGGATATGGAAGCAGGACGCGTGACGGGCCTCTGAGTGCGCTGGCGAGTGACTCACACGAAAAGGAGGTTGGCTGGCGCAATCGACCAAATCGCTCATTACGCGCCGAGATTCGCAATGAGGGGACGCCGCCAGCCAATTCGAAAGGTGCTGCGAGAAGCTATTTCAGCGTGCTCGAAGACCGGCGTGTCAGATGGAGAACGATTGGTGTTGGGGGATTTGGCGGGTTTACACCCCAGCCGGGTTCAATGCTAGTGTGGTCTCCCCGTGGGGTGACTAACTGGATCCACAAGGCCACGACAAAAATGGTTGGCATCCATATCAGTCGAGATTAAAGGGCAAGACTTGTGTACTTGGAACACAACGTCGGTGCTCAATACCACTGGCCGCGTCCTTCTGTTCTCTCATAGATCCGTTGTCGAACGACTGGAGAGAAACAGAGCCCGACCCAACGTAATGAATTGATGCCCAAGGCATAAGCATGCTATGAATATCTTGATACTGATTCGCGAACCTGGGTATGCAGTGCTCTCTTTGCAAGGCTCTGGCTGCCTTGGGTCACAAAACGTCCAAGACTTTAGGCCGAACCCCATCAGATGTATAAGAAGCTAGACTCAGGACTGTTCTCGCTGGACTGAAGGTTCTAATCTGCGCCAAGTGACACTGTTTTGGCATTCTTCTTCCTATCGACTTATACCAAGACTTTGCCAGCAGACCCAGCAAAGGTCAATTCTAGTTCTCCTTAGATTGCTAGAGGAAAGAGGGAGTGCCATTACAAGATTCGCAATAACGATACAAGTAGTAATCGTATTGCAGTGTAAAGATGAGCGATAGCATCCGAGTCCCTACTGATGATGAGGAGAAGCGCAAAGGGAGCCGCAAGAAACGCAGCAGATCAAGAGATTCCCAGAGATCATCCATGGACTGCTTCTCTCCTGCCATTCCAAACTGCTTATTTCAGTTGAGGAGTTCGTTCAACGTGGTGGCGTGGGAGGGGGGTTTAATAGGTTTGATGGCGAAAGGTGTCGCTGATTTGACCGCACAGGTCTCATGCTTCCGACAGCCTCTACAACAGAACGAGAGGCTCCAAGATATAGCTTGCAGCTGTCTTGGCGGTTCCCTAAGATGATACTCGGTGACAAGGCATGGCGATGATCTTCTACGGACCCTGCAAATCGCCTTCCCTACTTCCGGTCTTCTCTGAATCGGCCCAGCGGGGGACCCAACGTCTTGACATTGTTTGGAAACCAACTTACACAACTTGCCCTGAGCTATCGGCTTTTCTTTTCATGTTTCTTTCTCTCATTCTTGGAAGCAGGTTCGGTTTCCTCAAACCCCCATTCGCGATACACACAGGGGTGCACCGCGTTGTCGTGTATTGCAGTTGCTTCTATCCAACTGTCGGGTGCTGAACGCGTCCTCTTTCCGGTCATTGGGGATAGCAAGTAGATTTTGTCTAGCTCTGTTCAGGCTGTACCCAAGTGGATCGTTGGAGCATCTCCTTCAAGCTCCGATGCCAGAGCCGACCCCTTGACTATCGTCTTCTGCCTCATCCGGGCTTGTGGCGGCGATTCGGCGGGAAACACTCGTGTCTGAACGCTTCTGGCTCTTGGATGACTTCGTGCCACTATCGCTGGAGGGTGGACTGAGCCGCCGTCTGGACCGTGACGACTCAGTGAAGCTCGAGGCCACCGGTCCAAGGTCGGTGACAGACGGTTGCCTAAGGGGTTGTGAATTATCTTGATCGCAAAGGGAGCCAGGAGCATCAGACCCGTGATCAGCTTGGTTTGCAGCGTCTCCAGCAGTGTAGTCCTCGCAATCAAAAAATTTGTTGGGCGAGTCCGCCTCCCCGTGGTAGGCTGTTTCAGTAATCTGCGGTGCTTGCGCTCTGGTGTTCGCCGCCTGAATGAAGCGGTCGCGGTGACCCTGGGCCAAGGATACTGCGTTCCGGAACGCCCCAGCTCCCTCGGCGAATGTGTCACGACTATCCGTCATATTGAAGCCTCTGACTTGGGCCATGTGATACTCCGGTCGTCCTCCTTCTGTCGTGGGTGCCGTGATATAGTGGGTGTATATCTTGAGTGTACCATCAAGGTAGGTCGAACTAAAGGTATACGGATTGCCGTCATATTCCAGCTCTTCTTGGCCGTAGTTCTGCAGGCTGTGCATGGCGCGGGTCCCCACCGCCCCGTCGTAGCGCGCCTGTCGCGTTGCCACTGCTGCACTGCCGTCGGGTCCCTTGACCTCCACGAAGAAGTTCGGCGCCAGCGGCTTGTTCTGCATGGTCGAAGGACCAATGTCATGACTGAGCTCATTGCGGACAGATCGAGATAGCTCTAAAGGATTTGACCCGTAGTAGATGTCTGGTTTTGCGGCGGGGATGGTCCCATCCGTGAGAGGGGCAAGATTCCCGAACCATGTGTTTCGAGCGGTTGCGGGCTGGTTTGAGCCAAGAATAGTGGGTATAACATTTGCTACTACGTCCGCTTCATCTTCCGCCAGCGCATTGTTCTCCTGGAACCTCTCGAAAGCACCTTCGGAAAACCTGGATGGCGTCAATGACGGTCTAGGGACCGCCAGCGCTGTCCTCATATCTGTCAAGTCTGGCTTTCGCGACGGATAAGTAGGATGGACGTGGTGATCGGTCAAGTGTATATCGAAGCCGCGGTCGTAGAGTCCCGACTTCTTGGTCTTTGCCGTTCCAGAAGTGGGGAGGGTGGAGGGTTGGTTGGTTGACCCGGTCCTGCGACTCTGGCTCCTGGAACTCATGGCGGCGGCGGCGGCGGAATGCCATTTGATCGGCTCGGGACACTAGCAAGCAATCAGCAAACTCCGAAAAAGACATATCGCAACAGCTTACACTTCGAAGGTGACGCAAGTCGGGACCACCGTGTCTTGCGAACCGTGCAGGGACTCTCCCGGGACTCGTGGTCCAAAGTGTCGGCGGAGGCGAGGGACGTCGACGTCGTGTCTTGGTGCGTCGGTCAAGCTCTTTCAGCGCGTTGCGGGTAAGAAGGACTTTGGAAAGCCCGTCCCAGAACTTTGGTGGGTAAACCCAGTTGAGCCGCTTGTCGTCTTCGATTTCACTCAGCGTTCTGTTCTTCTTCGTCGGTCGTGCGCTTTCCAAGTGATCTTGTGACAAGGCCTCGTCTGCACGCTGCCTTTTCAGATTCTGCAGTCTCGCCATGAGATAAGAAGGTGGTGAACGGAGGGGAGGCGAGCTGTTCCATGTGTTTTGTAGTGGTTAGTCGGAGTGTGTCAGAGGAAGAAAGGAACAAGGACGGTGGCTAGTAATCACGGAGGCCGTAGCGCCTGCAAGCCCCGCGAGCTTATCGCCCAAGTCGCGTTCCGCCAAAAGCACGCTATACCAAACCAGGCTGTCCTACGGCGCCAAATGGCCGCGGAGAGATGGTCAGAGCGCTTCGGCTGTCGGCTAGGCTCCGCTAAACCCCGCATGTCAGCGTCAACCTAAACCAGTCTGTCCCACAGTCTTCCCCACAGTCTTCTTGCCGCCTGTCAATCAAAGATGAAGGTATGGCTCACTGCATGGCTGAAAATAGGGGCCTGCACGCTTACATTTTTGTAGGACATCCTGATCAAAGAGAGGTATCGTGTCGATTACAGGATCGGAAAGGGCGGCTTTGGCCGTGTTTACGCAGGTAAGGTTGGTTCGTGGGTTACGCTCGTGTTCTGACCTTGGCCGTACAGGGACCGATGTTCGCACAGGCGAGGAACTTGCGATCAAGTTGATGCATCATGAAGAAGGACGTTATATGCTTGAGAGCGAAGCCAGCACGTACCGAGCCCTTGCTCGCGGTGTTGGAATCCCCCAAGTTCTGTGGTTCGGCTGCCAGGATGAGTACTACGTTTTGGTCCACACAATTCTCGGCCCGACCCTGGAGGATTTGCTGAACTACTGTGGTCGGCATTTGTCGCTCAAGACTGTCCTCATGATTGCGGACCAGGCAATTTCTCGGATCGAGTACATCCATTCCAAGGGCTTTCTCCATCACGATATCAAGCCAGAAAATTTTCTCATGGGCGTCGGTAGGCAAGGCAATACATTGTATACCATTGATTTTGGGTTGGCAAAGGACCTCCGCGGGAGAGACACGGATCGACAACAAGGGTCAGGTCGCCCTTTCGGCGGTACTAGGCGCTATGCGAGCCTCAACAACCACAATGGATTCGGTACGTGCAAGAAGCCAATATGATGAGCCTTTCATTGTGCTGACAGCGTCTGTCAAGAGCAGTCGTGGAATGACGATCTGGAGTCTCTGGGCTATGTTCTTGTCTATCTAGCACGGGGCAAGTTGCCTTGGCAAGGACTTCGAGCCGCAAGTAATCAAGATAAAGACGACCTGATCAAAGAGAAAAAGAACAACACACCAGTGGAATCAATCTGTGAAGGGTTGCCTGAGGAATTCGTCGAGTATATCAAGTATACCAGGTCACTTGCGTTCAACACCAAACCTGACTATCACCACCTACGTCGCCGTTTCCGCCGCTTGTTCAGATCAAAGGGATTCTCGTATGATAACGTGTATGATTGGACCAAAAAGCGGTTTCATGAGATGCAAAGTCAGGTATCCCGCGGACCAGAGTCAGCCTCTTCATCTCATGAAGAGGTGCAGGAGGCTCAGGTTGCAGAGTAAGGCAGATGGGCCAATCGATCCGAAAGACTCACCAATTTCGATTCAAACAATCAGGATGACGAGGGGAAAGCAAGAGCCCAGAGAGCACCATTTTCGAAATGCTAGCGAACTGGCTCGCACATGGTATTCCACGGTCTCGGAAGCTGCTGAGTTGATGCAAATATGCGAGCGTTTGGATGTTGCGGTGAATTTTTTGACACCATTCTTTGATTATGAGTTGATTTTCACACCACCAGTCAGATCCGTGAAAGTTTGATACAATGCTACCTTTGAATCTAGCTCTTCTTGCAGCCGTGTATTTCTGTTCAAAGCATTTATATCCACACGGATATGTAATAGCTCATACTTATTGAATCCCGTGACGTGTGTGTGTGCTGGCTGCACTCCCCTAGACACGTTCGCAATCAAACCCGCCTTGGCCGAGTGCCTTTGCCTCGATATACCATGATAAGCACTGGCATACTACGCACGAGGTGAAACCTTCTTCCTCTTTTTGTTCTGCTCCTATTCAGTCGTCGACAGCAGCAGTTACCGTCCTCGGGCCAGCATCTGCTTGCACAGCATTCCACGCCACCTCATATTCTAGCCCGTCAAGCGTTAGCCTTCTGAGCCGATCCTCAATCACATCGTGCCTGTAAGACAGGTGCTGCATAGCGTCCCTGTCGACACCCATTTGACTGAGATATGCCGAGGACTTGGTAGTAGTACACGTCGGTTGCCCAATCTGGCATTCGCCCTGTTCACCCGTCGCTGGGCCGGTACGCTAGCACCGCCAGCAAGGATCCCACCACCAGGTAAGCGCCCAGGTAAGCGCCAGGGCGCCCACGCCGGATACGAGGAGAGCTCCTCTGATCAATCGGTAATTCACAGCGTCATCCTTCTCCGTAACATACTTGGTTTTTAATCCGTCTTCAGCCCGTCTCGTGCTGGGCTCATACCTGGAACCCGCAATTTTGATCTGCAGCATGTCTTGAACTACGTCATACAAACCTTGGTCCCCCAGGTCTAAAGTAATCATCTGGCTGAGCATCATCACATTTCGTTAGAGACCGCCTGCAGAAAATTACAAGACTTACTCTCCCCTCTTTCCAGCCGCCTCCAGGTTGACTGAACCCGGAGAACCGTGGTGTCAGCTCTTGCCGGGGTTGCTGAGCACGATTCCATTCCTCGATGTCAGCGCCCTCTCCATGTGGTTGCGGGGGCTGTGTAGCGGCGTAGAGATTTCGGCATTTGGGGAGCTAGCCACAGCGGCGGCAGAGGTATAGACCATCTCGTCAGTAATGCGAGAGCCTGATTTGATTCGGGTTAGCAAGCGGACTATCAAGCGTGTACTTGCCCATGATGAGGGGGAGAGGACGCCGAAGAGGGAAAATGCAGTGAACGGAGTCTGGACGTACCTTGTTGACCAGTATCTGAAATCCTCAAGGTGGTTTGATATATCCTCGATCCCGTCTTAATTCTGCATATAAACGCTAGACTGGTAGACGATAAACACCTGCACAAGCGATACAAGGACGTTCATCCTGTTCTGACCGGTCTGGAGGCTACAGGACGCAGTTCTGTTGGCCAGGGACAGTAACAGCTGTACCCGCACCCATTATGGACAAGCTTACGCTGCTCGAAACTGGTTTGCATCAGCCCCCACGTCAGGCACGACGAATTCCTGAGTTCGCGTGTTGAGGTGGCATATCAACTGTGCGTATATGTACATCCTTTCGGTCCCCGGTAAATTATCTATGGGTAAATGTTCATCGCTTGGGGGGCACTCCTGATCTGGAGGAAGAAGTTGTAGATGGGGAAAAGGGCTTAGTCGCCTAAGAGGTTGCGGACATGGGAGCCGACGCATATAGTCCTGTGCTCACACGGACTATTAATTATCCGGCCACCACTAACAGATTCAAGATCCACCAATTAGACCAGACGCCAGTCCTGTACTCGACCAGACCCCTTCTACATTTTATCCTCACTCACACCTTAGGTGTCAATACGCCATACCGCTGGCATCCCTGTTCAACCTCTAGCATTCCCAACTTTGTCGCATTCTATAATCATGCGTCTATCGATGCTATGCTACGCTTACCTTCAGCTATGATGAAAATCATCAAGCGTATTTTCCACGCCTCCTGGGTGCATTATCTTGCGCGACTTCGTCATGTTTGGAACTCTTGTCTTGCCTACGTCTTCAGACGCGGCTACCCCTCGCCATTCAATCTCAGGCCTCTCACAGAGCAGCAGCTCGAATTCGCGACCAACGAATTCGTTGAGTCAATAGATACAGATGCCATCCGTACTCTAGCCACCAAGTATACGGGCGGTTTGCCATGCAGTATTCGGTGTCGGCAACAGGGTAGCTTCAATGTGTGTTTCGTCCTCGACTTCCCCGATGATATTGCCCGAGTTGTCAGGCTTCCTATCGAACCAGCAGTCCATAACGCATGGGATAAGGTATGCAGTGAGGTTTGTACGATGCAGTAAGCGCAAGCTACTCCTTTACTCACAGATAGTTCATAGCTAATGTTGTGTGTGTAGATACGTGCGAGACCACACAGATATTCCCATTCCTCGAGTATACGCATACGGCCGTAGTCGACTTCGATTCAACACCTCGGCGCGTCAAGTATTCATAGTCTCGGATTATATTGATGGGAAGTCCTTAACGAAAACATTGCTCCAGAATAGTCCAGAGGACTGCCGGCGCCAGTTTTTTGGGGACATTATCGACATCTTCGCCCAGCTGCGAAGGCTAGAATTTTCTCAAGGAGGCTCGTTGATGCCGAACGCTACGGTTGGAACCTGGCCCCAATTACTAAGGTCGATACTTCGCCGGGAAGAAGCCTTCATTCCGCAGTCAGCGACGGACCACGGCTTCGGACCAAGACTCGTTGGTGCCATTTCTATGCGCAAGAATGAGCTCCAGATTGATGGTTATACAGCGTCACGCTCTGTATCTACCACGGTCAATGAGTATTTCAGAGAGCAATACCAGTTACTTGAATGTATATGGAAAATGCCTGCCCAAGAACTTAGTAGGGAGAAGGCCCAGCGTGACGAGTTTGCGCTGTATGCCTTGAGCTTGGAGGAAGCTCAAAACATTGCCGGGCTAAAGACCGGTCTATCGGGAGACTCTTTTCATCTGTCTCACCCTGATCTTCGCGTCGATAATATTATTGTTGACGACAAGCTTCGTATTTGTGGAATTATTGACTGGGAGTTCTCGGTTACAGTTCCGCGATACGCTTTTCTGCCTCCATCATGGCTTACCGGTTACGACACAACATCAATGATTTCTAAACTTGATTTCTCATCCGAGTTTATGAGCGTTTTGTCGTCAAAGAAACACAGGTCATACAGTCACGCCCAGCTTGCACAAGACTGGAGTTTTCAAGACCATCTCAGATTACCGATGGCATACATATTCCTAGATCCATCTGACCTTATCTGGCTCTTTTATCAACACATTTATCCCCGATTATATAAGAAACCCTATAATGAGGTAGTTCCTCTTTTTTTCCAACTTCCCGAGAACAAGGACTTGCAAGTAGGGTTAGAACGACGACTGTATGCTTCCAAGCGGTATACGCAGTATTTGAAGGATCACAATCTCGCCGACGACGAGGCGCCAGAAATGCAACAACTCCGCCAGTGGACTTTGGAAACACAAAAGACGTTGGAGCAGCTAAGTAAATGGAGTGACGAAACACAAGGCAAACTTGCACGCTTGGAGAGAGAACGAGCTATGTACTGTGAACAAGGGAAGCAAGTGTGAGGCACGCTCACGCCATAAAACCCCGTTCCTTGCGTCAAGCGTAGCAGAATGTAAGTATGTTCGTTTTTCTTCCATGTCTGGTTACTCCAGTCCACCAACACTACTCATGCATATGCAGCCAAGCCTTGCCATGGGTGTATTCCCAGAAATTTTGACTATTTAGAGCACATTCGCCTTTAATGGCCCTCTCTAGCTCTGTGAGACATGAATTGGCACAAGATCAATTATTGACAAACCCAGATTCTCTGAATATATTCTGGTTAGTTGGTCCATTCCCGTCAGTGCTTTGGACGATGCATAATTTGTCCCTCAAGAGCCACCGAGAACGATGGACAATAAAACTCGTGACAAGCTTAAAGAAGAACTTGAAAGGATGATCATAGCGACCAGACGAGGAATATGATGGAGATGCTCTCTGAACGTGGCTCAAGCTCCCGATCACGGAGGATCATCGCAGGAACCGATGTGATCAGGGCGGACTGACCAAACACTGTAGAGATTAAGTAGGCACTTGTCTGTCCTTTCTGTTTAATTTCTAGAACTTGACAATATCACACCCATTACTTTGCGAGTACCTACTCGATCCCACGGCAGCATTGACTGCAAGGTCCAGGCTAAGGTCTCGTGTAATCTGCTTGAGTATGCAACTGCTCAATGCTGCACCCCGTTGGTTTGCCTGGGGCTGCGCATCTCATGCCGATTTCAGCGGCAACAATGCTCAACAAGGCTTTTCAGGCGCTCGTCAGTTTCATATTCCTTCAGTGCCGTCTCCCTCCACTCTGTCCAATCTTGACTGACTCCGAAGACTTCGAGTATGGCACATGCCAATGGCAAGGCGTGCGACCATTTGGATTCCAAGGCCAGACCCCAGAAGAATCTTCTCACTTTCTCGTCACTGGCGAGGTCAGAGATACCTTTTTGCCCAAGTGCATCCATCAATGCAACATCATCGGCACTGAGCGAGAGCCTACCACTGCACAGCGCACTCATGTCAGCAGTAACAAGTGACGGCCCAAAGGCTTCACGTCGAGGCACGACACGTGCCATCTGCCAGTCAATAATACCAGTGATGTGGAGATTGTCGTCGACGAGTAAGTGGTCGCCTTTGTCGTCGACGTGCTTTAAAAAGAATTCCTCTGGAGATTGTGCTTCGTCTTGTTGGGCTAGCTGTGATGCGTTATCCTTGAGAAAGCGGTACACCAGATACGCATCGACAGGATACTCGGTATAGAGCTGACCGTCCGCAATCAGAGTCAAGTACTGCTCGGCGAAGGCAGTATAATAGGCGGTCGAATCATGGAATGGACCATTGGGAGTGAGGACGACGAACCTGTCGCTCGCGACCGCCGACACTTCGATGTTGGATGACTGGAAGCACAGAGACCCGGCTTTAGGGAAGGGGTGGTGTCCCAACTCAACCAGGATTTCGGCGAGGTCACTCCAGATCCTTGCCTTCTCGTCCTCAGTGGCCTCTTTACCGGACGCACCCTCGCCTGTCCAGGGTCGTCCCGGGAGTTCTTCCATGAGAAGGAAACTTACGCCGACCCCATGGTCGGCTCCATTGCCGCATACACCATAACCGAAGGCTTGAGGTGCCGGCACTGCAGTTGTTTCGAGGAATTTCAATGTTGCGTACTCGCTGAGTATCAGATAGTCTGCCAACGGGACCGGAAGACCAACGGCGAAGCTTGCAACTCGAGGAACTCGCAGGAGCCATGAGGGAGAGCCGTCGTGGAACCGGATGCGAGCATGATAGTTGGCGCTTCCCATGAGGGCGTCCGGCCCAACCTTGGAAGAATGCTCGATACTGCAACTCCTGCCACCGTTCAGCCTGGACGCATGTTCACATACAGCCACGTCGTTGATCCGAGAACGAAGACGATCGATCTCGGCGGCAATCTGTGATGCATAAGTTGCATCATCCAAGGCCTGCTCACCCGACCACATTTAGCATATACATTTTGAGAGGTTATTGCATGAGCAGCAGTAAAGGAAAGGGAAAGGAGGCTGGTTGTTCGTACCTGGTCGCACGTATGGATAGACGGAGACAGATGCGTGAGGCACAGGTGGCGACTACAGCTATCGCATCCGCCGATTGCTCTGACGCTTGGCCTTTCACAATCTGGCACTGAGCAGCTGAAGAATCTGGCCGCCATTGCGGGTATGAGGTTGACACTTGTGAATCTTTCTCACAAGGAGGTTTTGCGCAGGAGGGTCAGCGACGACTCAGGCGGTGCTAAGGTGGTGCGCGAGCTACCCCTGTGCGAGCCTCAAGCCACCGAAACAAAGTGGGAGATGCAACCTCATGACGCCGTGAATGCTTAGGCAGCCATGTCAGACTGCCTGATGAGAATGTATAATATGCGTCGTATATGTGTACTGGCGCGCAAGCGTTTGCTTGAACCTCTTGACATCTGCAACAAATTCCCAGCCTAATATTCGTCAGAACATCCTTTGTTTAAAAACACAGCCCTTGAATTTATTCCATGTGGTCTAGAGAACAGACTCGCCGTGTTGCCTTCGGATCCGTAACGTAGACCAAGGTCAGGGTCCGCTTGGGGTGCTTATGCAATTGTGAGGTTGTAAATGTCAAGGGATTGAAAACAGAGCCATCATAGTTGAGGAGTTGAGTCCAATTCGGCATGGGCAATAGTTTCCAGGTAATAGGGCTGCTGGATGCTGTGGCCAGTGCAGCTGTTATCTTGACGGATAGCATGGCATTGGGGCGCGCCTACTAGAGCGATCTACTTGTAGCCGGATATAAAAGCGTCCTGCCTTGTCGAAAAAGCTAAAAAGCCTGTCCGCTAGTCTGGTGCGAGAAGCACATCTAATAAACAATTTCTAATCGCGACCCTGCTTCCTCGTGGGATCCGTGGCCAGCGTGGTTGTCCAGAACGCATGTCCAAACTTGGGGCTTTGCCAGTAGAAACGCTTGCTTCCATCACCCAACACTTGCTCTATCCAATCTCTGGCTTCTGTCCGAATCTCCTGCTTTCCCAAGTTGAGAAAGCAGAGCTTCCCTTTCTTCTGATGTGTTTGCACCTCAGAGGACTTGCCTGCGCCTACTACTACTGGCCCCATAGTAGTGGTAGGAGAGGGATAAGAGCGCCTAGTACGGGTGCGTCTGTCGAGTTCCTTCAAGGCTCTGCGATTAAGGCTGATCTTGGAGAGCCTATCGTAGAGCTTAGGGGGGTATTCCCAGAACTACCAGGCTTTACCTTTGATTTTGTTTCTTGTCATGGCCTTCTTTGCTGGAGGGTCGATGTCGGCTTGCGAAGGCTCGTCGTCGCGCTGTCGCTTCGATAAATTGTCATGTCAAGTTGAAGTCGTCTCAGCCCCCTTGTATCTGTGGCTGTGCTGAAACTTAATACCCAAGGCAGAGGCCAGAAACGCTAGGCTCCAGCTTTCAGCTATAAATAGAGGCATTCCCCCCACGTCAAACAGCTCTACTGAAACCCTCAGAGTCCGCTTTGTACAGTTATCAGCTGATGCATTAACTACCGACGTATCCTTTACATTTCTCACTACAATGTCTGTTAGTCAACCTACCAATTCGCTTAGTATAGCGGATCACCAAAGAATCGTCGACGAGATCTCAGCAATTCGTGATGCCGCAAAGAACGATCGCTCCATGTCTAACGACCAAAAGCGCCAGATAGCCGTAGAGTTTAGTGCGGCTCGAAGGGACCTCCGAGCTGCTTCTCAAGCTGCTTTAGCCTCTTCAGCCCAGCCATCGTCCGCTGGCCATCGACATGTCTAGTCGCAGTAGTAGAATAGTACTACATCGGTTTCATTGTTTGTACCGCTCTTGGAGAAAATAGAAGTTGAGAAGGAGTTGACCATCGGACTGGGGGAGCATACAAAAGATCACGGCATGACAGAAACTTGAGCGGTCGGGCAAAATTCGAGCACCCTGGGCGCATCTCATCAGGCTGACCTGCCTCAGATCGCCCACCAAGACGACAGGATGGCTGAGGCCAGCCTGTGCTGTGATCGCATTTGCCAATGGTTTGAACGTGGAACTGGTTGTGACTAAAAACGTCCCGTAAGCGTCAAGATGTCATGATGGTTATGCAACATGACACAGTATCAACGGCCTGGATGCGGGAGTCGATCATGGCTGCGCACGCTCTGGGTCGAGAAGGATACAAGTGCTATCAGAAAGCCGTGTTATTTATTAATATTAAAAAGACAAACCTTGTCAGGCAGGAGCATCAAGTAGTTATAAGTACCGCCACTCCTGTCCAAAAAGACAATTTCGAGTGTGAGTGATGGAGCCCTGTTCAGCCATGCTAGGAGCATACAGGTTGGCAACTTGTTCCTTGGCGGCACGCACAGGGTGACCAACGACATTGTCTGGTCAGCGGGCGCTGCGGACCAAGTGAGTACCGCTGATGGGCGTAATGTACGCCGTCTCGAAAGAAGATTGGCTTCATTTTATATAGCAAGGAATGATGGAAGCAGAGCCGCAACGGATTTCAACACGTATAGAGAGCAAGGTTTCCCAGGGCACTACAGTGACGCATTGATGCTGAAGACGGCAGAGAACCCCCCTGCATCATATACCAACTTGATATCGCTCGTGTCCGATAGAGGTCGACTCCCTGGCAGTGGAAGTGGTGCGTCAGAGATCGAGTAACCTCCGCCATTTTCGTCTCCCTTGGTACACTCTGAAAGAGGAGCGCGTGAGAGCAGGATTTTGTTCCCGATAAGCCAGGAAATATCGTTTATCGCCCAGATCGACTCTCTAACTGGACGGTCGGCCATTGGGAAGAACTGATCCTGACTGATCCGTTGTAACGAGTATGGCTATCGAAATGTGGATGCCCGTTTAGCTAAACGGTAGCCTAGACTTGAAGTCAATCAAGCCTTCGATCATGGTTGTCTTTATCGCCTGGTGTTTCCATGGACCTCTCGGGGATATCGCTGGGCGTCTGATCAATCGAACCAATACGGACAAGGGGTAGAAATAGCAATAATGCACTTCCGCGCGTGCATTTATCTACATCTTAGGTGCTTAGAAAGTGGCTTTGGGCACTGGAGGGTTTAAAGTAGAGGTTGGGAGATTCGTGGACCAAGGAAGTAGAAGTACTTGTTGATCGCCAGGCTCGGAAAGTTCATACGGGACCTGGTTATAGTCATTACTGAATTATATTATATTTCTTTAAATATTTCTTTAAATAAATTGCCAGAGTTGCACACATCTAATCGGTACATGCTTAAAATGCTCACCCTGCGGGCTTGTCTGGAAGGAGATGGAAGTCTTTCCCAGCCTTGAAAGGATTCTTTGACGTGATATCGGCATTCTCCGAAAGGTTCTGTTCCTGCACGATGTAGGATTGCTTTTGCGGGGATCGTGCACGCTTGGTAGGCGGCTGGAAATCGAGTGATAGCTCGTCTGCAGACGTATCGGATTCGTATAGTGATGGTACTGCGTGGGAACCTGGATTTGTAACTGTTTTCCGGCCCATTGGCTCGATCGTAATACAGGATGCATCGCTTGTAAAACTCACTCCTAACGCCTCACTTCGTGGAGAGTCGAAACTTTCGAGCTCTGTCCTCTCGTTAGCTTGCGCAATCGCCTGGTCCCTTTGCAGCTTGGCCCAGTCTCTTCCGTTGCGATATGCAGTTGCTCCTTGCCGAAAGGTATCCAGGTCATTAGTCAAAGCAAACGCTTTGAGTTGTGTCATAACAATGCCAGGTTTCTGTCTAGAGATGCATGGCTTGATAGGATGGCTTGCATACATCTTGAGTTGTCCATCTTGATAGGTACAGCCAATAGTATAAGCTTTATTGTCATAAGTCGCCGTGTCCGCTTTATACGATCGAACAGCATCATAGCCTTTAACTCCCAACGCCATATCGTATAACAGTTGTCTTTTGGCTACCGCAGCTGAACCATCTGGACCTTTTACTTCAAGAAAGAAGTTTGGTACAATGGGAAGATCATATTGTGTCGAAGGAATGATATGACCGCCAAGTTCTCGACGCACGTTCTGGTCAAGTTGTTCAGGACGGGCACCATAGTATAGATCCGGGTTACCTGGCACAAGTGTACCATCGGTTAAATGGTCAAGGTTTGTGAATGGAACTTGGCGAGCGGCACACTTTCTGTCGCTGACGTTCCCTTCTAGTATGGGGATAACATCTGCAATGACTTGACTCTCTTTCGAGGAATGCGCATCTGCCCGCTGAAAGGCTTCGTATCTATCGTACGGAAACAGGGAGGGGGAAAGTGAGGGCCGGGGTTGTCCCAGAGCCTGTCTGATGTCCTCTAGGTTTTCGGGTCGTGGTGGAATTCGGCCGCCGGGGTACTCATACCTATCGGGGTAAATGTTGTGGTCGATAAGGTGTTGCTGGAAAGTCCGATCATACGGCCCGGTGCTCTTAGTCGTCGTGGTGTTTGATGTAGTATTGCCTCTTGAAGGAGACTGCGAGCCCCGCTTTCGGCGACCAAGGCTCGACTGGTTTGCTCAGTTAAAGTACGACAATCCCACTGGTAGTTACATACTCCCCTCAAATCCCTCAAGTCCGGGCCGCCCTGTCTTGCAGACCGCTTGATCCGCCCAATGCACGTTGGGGAACACTGGTCTAAGAATCGATTGACGGGCTGGGGCCTCTCAATCTTGGTGGTATCGGGTTGGGTGGAACGGTCACGTCTATTCTGGGCAATTGTGGTATTTCTCCGATCTAATTCTCGTAGTGCGTTCCTTGTCAGGTGTTTTCCCGACAAGTTATCCCAGAACCTTGGTGGTGGGAATGCCGGATGGCTGAGCTTCTGTCTCTTGGATGAATAGCTCTCGGTGTTGGTCGGCGGCGGAGGGCTTGGAATCGAGGCACGTCGACGCTTGCGAGGGTCAAAAGTCAGTATTCGATCGTATAGGGGATCTTGTGATGCGACCATCCTCGAGCACTTGAGCGGTTCGACAGATAGGTGCAGGAGGCAGTCGCTTTATATGTGGCATAGATGTAAGGTGGAGAAGACGCGCTTGGTTGGGGAGAACAGAATGTGGGGTGAACAGGGTGCGCCAAGGGCAGCTGTAGCTTGCCATTGGTTGCACGACTCCAGTGGCACCTTGGCTGTTGTATACAGTTCACCCCCTGAAAGTTTGTTAGATCGTGACCAAGAGTGAAAATCAGCAGGGATTATCAGCCAATTAAGCACAGGGCTTCCGTTAGGGCCGAGATATATAAGACCGAAAGTGACTTTGATTTGCTAGTAATTATATATAAAATCAGGTACCGATTGGTACCTTTAGTATCCTGTCAAACCACCTTGTGCCTCAATAACAAGTTGCAGTCTGCGGGGCTATAGTTGATCCGGTCATGTGAACCAAAAATTGCTAAGGGGATACATCCGACCTGTGGCCCCCCGGCCAGGTACCCAGCTAACGAACTTTCAGGGGTTATAGTGTAGAAATTGGAGCACGGACTCCTTGGGGATGTGGAGGGATTCATAGAAGAAGGCCGGTGGGGCTCGATCTGAGCCCCGATGAGGTATCGGGTCACCCCCGGGGATCCCGTGCCGATGGCCCATATTTCCCGACAGTGTGTGGTCGGACGGACATTTTTATAATTGGACCACCGTGCGGGGTTAGGGACGGGAGGTCTATAGCAGCTCCATGGAACGATATTGATGGATGAGCCACTGTCCTACCACTAATACTTGGATGACATGAATAAACTTGGGAGTGGATAAGTCCATGTGGTTATTATTTGGGCTCATAAGTTACAGTATCTTGGTTAGATAACAGTGAAGGTATTTAACGACTTTGTTTTTAGTTCATTGCCGTCCGCTCTGTCGAGAGGACTAACCACGAGACTCTAGATCAACAGAATCCTGGTAGGTGCCGCTATGCATCTGCTGATGTTTACTATACCGTGGGTACGTGCCGCCTGTACAGCTTGTGCCTTTCCATGCCCAAACCGGGCTGTCGCGTTCGTGTTAAACTCCGCAGTGTTGAAATGCCGAAACGTGCACCAAGTCAACGATGGTCATCATTCGAGGGATGGGACTACAACGGCATGAGAGAGCGGCTGAAGGCGTTGGTCGCAAAACTGGACAAGTCAACACTCCTACGCCATGCTGAGCTCGTCACAGGCCAGAAAGTCCGTATGAGCGAACCGTTTTCTGCTGGGCAGTATTGGATTTGCTTCGAAATAATCGCTGAAGACGGCAGCCTTGTAATCGCCCGCGTGCGATTGCCTAGACATCCTGTTACTCCGCCAAACATCAGCGAGAAAGACGAAGAATATGCGATAATGTGCGAGATCGCGACAATGCGTCTCGTAAGGCAGAGACTCCCCAGATTGGCTTTGCCTTTGGTGTACGCGTACGAAGGTCCCGGATCACAACTCGCGATCGATGCTGGAGCTGCCTATATGCTTATAGAAGGGTTTTACGGCAACACCTTGCAAGATGTCGTCCCCAATCTTTTCAATTTATCCGTAGGTAGAATATCTCTCACCAGCCTGCGATAGTTCTAATCCTTTGCAGTTGTTGGAACAGGAGCATGTAATGGCTCAGTGGACCATGATCCAGTCGTCAATAGCAACCCTGACATATCCTTTGATCGGATCGATCTCCGCTATCGCTGAATCGGGAGAACCCGTCATCGGCAAACTATCTTCAGCTGCTGCCGAGGGTCTCGCTGTACAAAGGCCTTTCCAAAACACCGCCGATTACTTCACTGCGCTCGGAGAAGCAGCTCTACATCGGGCGCACACGGATAACAGCATACAGGGCCGGTCACGCTCCTGTGAGCGCGGTGTGCGCCTGTTTCTTGACATCGTGCAGTCTACGCCATTATTCCAGACCCACGATGCACGGTACCCTCTCAACCACATGGATCTCGGCACCCAGAACATCATCGTCGACGATGATTTGAACTTCTTGGCCGTCATCGACTGGGAATTCGCTCAGACTGCGCCATGGCAGGTGAATCACTACCCGATGCCTTTCCCGCTATTATGGTCAGATGAACGGATCAACAACATTCTCAACAACAACGAGCATCTCGCTTATAAGAATGTATCGCGACAAGCAACTGCTAGACAGTTGTATTGCAAGAAATTCGATGAAGCCACGGCAAAACTGGCTTCGCAGGACCTATTCCTGGATAATAGTTTCCCGGATGTGCTGGAGAGTGCAGCGTCGCGGATTTATGCTTGTTTCTCGAAACTGGGAATCATGCCCGAGCAAGATGAAGACTTTGTTAATGAAATGGCGCGCTTAGCATATGGCTTTGATGCGGAGAGAACAAAACGATATCTGGAAAATTTGTCGTATAAGGAAAATGATGCACTGCCAGAGCATTGCTTGCCCGTCTCAGACTCCGTCTTGTATTCTGACATCTAGTTTTTTTCTTGCATTGCAAAGTACACCCCCAGTTTCTTGCTTTGTAGCTCCTTCACTATTTCGTTGGCGTCATCGGTCTGAGGAGGGTTGAGTTTTGGCCAATTTCGTAAGTGGTATAATGGGGCAAAGGAACAGGTAATAGGAGATCCGCGGTCTGTTTCGAAAGCAACACGCGCATCTAGGATGACTCTGTGACCGTTAGTGGTTAACTTAAGGTAGAGTGGTTAACTGACAAGCCCCCGGTCTGGAAGTCGACAGGCACGGGTTCACAGCCTGCACGTTCTAATCTCGCCGACGCGACCTCCCACATACGGTTCGCAGCACGAACACTTTCCAATGTCGTGCGGGATACTCTGTGGGAACCACGCCAATAAATTCCTCGACACCCTTCTTTCCATAGCTGGACGACAAGGACATCTGCTTTATCGCCACCCTTTCTAAGCTGAAAAATATGGCCGCGATCCTCTTGGATTCTCCGATAATCCCCTAGAGCGCACCAGTCGAAAGACTCTTCTAGGATGGAGCGAATACGCTATAGATATTAGAATAAACTGGTCAAGGCTCATTCTCGAGTTGGTTCACCTCGTTGTCGTGTACGTTTTCGCGGTAGAATTGCAAGGCTGCTGTGGAGGTTGTCGAGAATTGGAATCTGTTCTCCTCCATGTCCGAGATACGTCGGCCAATCATGGGGTCCTGTACGTGATAAAAGCCATTCTCTGCGATCGCCTTGATTGCATCTTCAGACGCAAACGTGTTTGATGCCATCGGGTCGGTGGTCGATCCGCGCGACAAATGGCAGGCGGCTGCGGGTGGAATCGAAAAACAGAGAGCCGAGTTGGAGTGGAGGAGAGAGGGGGCCATGCGTCACCCAGGTAGCTTCACATCACAATTTCGTGAGAACCCATGTCTACAGCTGCATGTGTGCAGCTGGTACTGGATTCACCAAAACGTGAAAATACCACCTACCTTTCTCTACCTTGAGCTAAGGCACGCATGCTATGGAAAGATGTTGTGAATTAACCACTGATTTTAGGCAGCAGCAGGCTGCTTTCAAGAAGTAAATAAGCTACATCATTAATTCTGGGTGTTCCTGACAAGTAGTTAGATTATTGGCTTTTCTCTATTCCTAGTCTTAAAGTCAAGATGAATTACTATAATATCCTCTTACAACATCCCTCAAACACAGTACAAAACAAAAATGAGAGTTTAAGTATTAACAAAGCTTGGTCAAAAACCCACAACCCAATCACTAAGACGCAACTAAGACTCCATAATACCTTTCATCAAGACGGCACAATCACTCCGGATTGGTCAGCATTTATACCTCAAAACCCCGATGGTGGATTGAGGATAAGTCAACGAAGGGGGCCATTTCCCCCTTCGTTGACTTATCTATAGTGCGGATTGAAATGCGCTGAGCGATTCTCAATTTGTATTTCTCTAACCAGTCGTTGGAAACAATATCTTTAGCGCTGAGACATGACTTACTCTACTGGGAGGGAACATGTGATATTTATTATCCCTTGCAATGTCCAAGTCTATATTATTAGTCTCGCTCTCGCTCAATCTGAAACTTGCCAACTTTCTCCTCTTTCCACCACATGTAGCAGTTATTACAAAATGAGTAAAAAGGTCAGTAATATGCCAACCTTGGAATAAAAGTAATTTATATTGACTCTGTCTCATTCTAGAGATATCAATTTTTGCTTGGTTCTTGCCTTCTTAAAGGGCAAGGTCAGGCAATTCAGCAAAATTACCCCAGTGTAATTCGCTTAAAATTGGAGAAGCAGTCCCAAGGACAACTGCCAGACAGTATAGTTCTGAAAAAGGAGACTGAAGATACAGCAGCAGAATACTACGAAGATGGCACAAGTCTCTTTGATAGGGAAATAAAAGTCTACGAGCGGCTTCGAAGCCTCCAGGGAACATACATTCCAAAGCTCTATGGCATTGGAAGCTGTGATGGTTCCAGGGCGCTGGTGTTATCTGATATAGGTGGTATTAATTTGGAAGACGAAAAGATGCATAGGATTGACAGGGACAAACTGGAGGACTTGCTTAAGACCCCCCTTACGAGAATTAGGTTTGCAGGGGTTGAGCTTGAGGATGCTCTGCCTAGAAATATGTTGTATTGCAATGGGGATGTAAAGGTAGTAGATTTTGAACATGCAGTGCTCGAAGGGGAGGGAGGGGAGGTGAGTATGGATAAGATGGAGGAGGATGTTGATTTTTGGGTTAAAGTAAGCTTGAACCGGTATACCTCTCGGCAAGAGTCTCTTGAAGAATATAGACTAGAGGGCTTATATTAAACCTAACAGTATCCAGTCGTATTTTATTTATTTTAAAATTTTAAATAAAAGTTTTGTAAGTTTATATTTTGGTCTGTTTCAACTCAAAGATAAACAATTAAAGTAATATTTTAAATTTACATTTTCAAAAATATAAGGAAATAAATTTATCTTTTAATTAATTGATAAGCTTCTAGGGGGCGAGGCGGTCGTTCTGCTCTTATGGATCAAAGACAGAAGGGTTGCCTCTGGGGAAAGCATTGGGGAGACAGAACAACGAAGGAAGAATGCGTTTGCAGCGCAGCCCTCGTCATCTTCGACCAAGCCAAGCGAGTTTCTCTTGATTTGAGCTGAGACGGGGCGAGAAAGAAGAGTCATTTTGGCGGTTTATGTGGTTTAATAATGATTTCGGAACTGTAACGGTGGTGTATGGAAAGAGTTGGAGGTTCTCGTGGATGGGGGGTTGTCAATATTTGTGACAGCGCATGACGAAGAAAACAGTCATGTCGTCTCTATCGATCGGTCACCACTTTAAGGCTTATGCCAATAGAGTGGCATATCTCGAGATACTGGTGGAGTGTTGACGGCAAAGATGCGCTCGCTCGATTCTCGGCTTCCTCGCGTCGGCGCTGCTCTTCTAGGCGCTGTTGCCGCTCTTCGAAGGCGCTTCTTTCGGCAGCTTCACGAGGATGCTGTTGTTCCCTGAGCCGCTCTTTGAGTATTTCTATTTCGTCCATGGAGTTGACAGATTTTGGGGGGATACCATCTGTAATTGAAACCAGTATTACATAGCCGAATACCAGCTTTAAGAGCAATTCACTTTATTTAAACAAGATTCACACATGCAACTCTTGAGACTACCAATCGAACTTGGCGACGCAACAAGATGCTGGGCTATCCTAGCTCAAACTGATACAACGGGAAATCGCATTGCAATTAACTAATCAAGTAGTTATGGTCTCGAGCCAGGCATGAATGAACTGGGGTTCCTTCGGGTCGCTCTTCTTTTTAATCTCCAACGGTCTATCAGGTCCAAAGCGACGAGGGACAATGGTTTGGCCGAACCCCTCCTCTACCTGGGTGCAACACCACGAGAATATAGCCTTGGTGGCCCTCTCCGAGATTTCGCGGATAGCTTCGTGCCCCTTGATCTCAACGTTACGTGCCGGAGCAGAGCTAAGCGTGGTTTCTTTGGATAATCGGCAAGCGTCTCTGGCATCAACCGAGAACCCGTAGTCCACAGCACCACTTAAAGACCAGGTCCAGTGTGAATAGATCCAGTTGTGGGAATAAGCAAGGTGGTCTCGGATTTCGAGCTCAACGTCTGTGACTCTCATTTGCCCGAATGGGGGCCACCCGTAGGGAGGAGTGTGTGAAAACTCGTTATCCGGGTAGATTTGGGAGTAAGCATGACGCAAACGCCATACATCTGCCCTTGATACCATACCATCATGACATGGTCGAGTCTGGTGACAGTCAAGGAAGGATTGTGCCACGCCAGTCCATGCAGCAGCGTTGATATCGGGCTGGAAGAAAGGATAATCTCGTAGTTTAGCTAGAGACGGGTAGATGGAGTCGACAACTGTTTGGCGGCCGCATATTGCCAGACCGAGCCATAGCGGGGCGACAGCTGAAGAGGAGAATGCTTTCGCGAGGAGATCCATGCGGTTTTGGTTAATAACTGGCGACAAGGCAGCAGCAATGGGAAGAACCCAGGCTCCTGTAAAATTACATGGCACATCTGGATCCCAGAACACACTCCAGAGCGCAGGTCCCATTACCCAGGGACAAAGGCTAAGGGTCATCAAGTAGCCGATAAGTCTGAAGTCACTCGGGATACTTGTTGGAGGCGGGCACACGGCACGAGTAGCAAACGTTGGTATGGGTAATTCGATTTCGGCTGGATCAAAGGGCGACGCGTTAGCGTTGAGTGGAATGGTAAGGGCTGCAGCAAGTGCCGCTGAAGACTGGCTGCCGAGACCATAGGCATCGCAGAGCCTAGAGAGGTAGCATGCTGCTTCTCGAGCCGACGGCGGTCCTTGAGGGCTCTCAACGCCATCCTGAATCTCAATCCCAATATCGCCAACCTTGATCGCCCAGGGGGAGATTTTGTTCGCCATCGACCAGCCCACCCCGCGGGCGGTGATAGCCCTCCACCACCTTTGCTCTGCGGGAGACGCGTAGCTGAGATCGAGCGTCGTCGAAGGATGGGACGAAGGTGTCGCCTCGCAGTAAACCAGAGGTAGACCTTGCCGCTCGGCGAGAGCGGCACTTAGGATGTATGACCAGCCTAGTGTCAACAATGCGATGCCATTGTTTGCATTCTTATCCCAGACCCGGAAGTTGGGTGACGAAGATAGCGAGAGACTCGTGACGTGGAGTTTTGTCAGAAATATTCTCCTTTTCTGTTCTGTCCTTGTTGCCAAATGGCACAGTGGTTCGGTGTTCCTCCACGTAGAGTATCCTTCAATCCATCTGGCATCCCTGGGTATGGTGTCCGGCAGTGAAGGAATATGGTCAAGACATCGGCCAAGGTCGAGGCTGGAGCCAGGTATGCTAGTGAGGCTTCGTGCTCGAAGAAGAACCGATCGCCACTTGGAAACGCTTCTCGAGAAGATGGCTTGGGCTTCGGGCCCGTCGTAGAGGGCTTCCAACGACGCGACATCCATGGGCAAAGCAGCTGTCAGTCAGGTCAGTGCACCGATGTAGGCTGTAATGCCCCTCTACCGGGTAAGAAGTTTGCGGTCCTTTCGTGTCAAGGAATTTCGCTTTCAAGGCCTGGATGACCTTGTGCTTATTAACTTTGCCTCTCGCTTTGTTCTTTTCTTTTTCTGCTGCCCTTCACCTCATCTCCTCGATGCCTCGCGCCTCGTCTTTGATGCCTCCGCCACCGCCTTCATGCGGTCCTCCTCATCGTCATTGGCGAACCATCTTTAGCTCCAGCCACCATGTTCATGTCACCCAACTTCACACAACATGTCCACTTTGCCTTGCACTCTTCTGACGATTCTCGAATTTATCAACATTTTTTAATTCGCCAACAATACCGCGCTTTACTCTCATCTATCCAATAGCCGAGTTCACGCCGCCAACATGCCTGCCAAAGCAAGGTTTCTTTGCATGGACAAAGACGACCTCGTTTGGCAGAAACTCGATCAAGATACTGAACAGTGGGAGAAATCGATTCGCACAAAGGAGGTATATCGTGCTGTGGGAAATCTTATCCTGAAATACAAGGGTGGCCAGCCAGAGCTGATGCATCCGGCAGTCAGAGGCGGATACAATACCATCTACCGCCTCGAGTACAAGGACGGCTCATCGGCAATAATGAGGGTCCCAATCAAGGGTACGCCGTGAGACGAGTATGGTATTCCTCCAGGCCACTGACACGAGTAGGGGTCGTTCGATTTCCTGAGGAGAAAGTTCAATATGAGGTGGCCACCATGCGCTATGTTGCTACCCATACCACTATCCCCGTCCCGCACATCTACTATCATGGAACCGCCGCCGAGAATCCCACGGGGCTGGGCCCTTTTATCATCATGAACTACATTGATCACCATCAGAATATGTCCCGTGTGCTTCTTGATCCAGAACGCGCGATTGATGAGCGACCCGTCTTGAACCCAAACATCTCCGAGGATAAATTGGAGCTTCTGTACGGCCAGATGGCCAATATCCTACTTCAGCTATCCACCCTGAGGTTCCCTCGAATTGGGTCACTTGTTGAGGAAGGACGTGGCGAGAATTCTGTCTGTGTCGGGGGGCGTCCCTTGACCGCGAACATGAACGACATTGTTGTACATACCAACACGCCGCCCAATATCCTCCCATCTCAGACCTACGCCTCGACATATGAGTGGTATAGTGCTCTCGGTGACATGAATATGGCCCAGCTGGTGTTCCAGCACAACGATGCCGTGGAAGATGAAGACGACGCGCGCGATAAATATGTCGCTCGCCAGCTATTCCGGAACCTCGTTACTGAGAGGCGCCTTGTACCAGAGCTGTTGAAAGCAGACGGGGATTTTATGTTGTTCTCCGAGGACTTTAGGCCAGCTAACGTTCTCCTCAATAAAGATCTCCAGGTCGTCGGCGTCATTGACTGGGAGTTTGCGTACGCCGCCCCCGCACAATATAGTTTTGACCCTCCCTGGTGGTTACTCCTTGAAGAACCGGAAGATTGGACTGGCGGATACCGAGAATGGATGAAAGCCTATGAACCTCGGCTCCAGACGTTTCTGCGCATGTTGGAAGCCGAGGAGACCAAGGCGGCAAACATAACCCTCGCTGAAAAGTTCAATGGCATTTCACTGACCGGCAGCGGAAAGTCGGAATTAACACTCTCTCAACGCATGCGGGACAGCTGGGAGAAGCAGATATGGCTGTTCAACTACGCGACTAGGAAGAGCTGGGCCTTTGATTTCATCTGGTGGAAGTTCCTTGACGGGGCCTACTTCGGGCCAAATGAGGACCAGGATAGCCAGACACGACTTCAGCTTCTTTCAAAGCCACAGAGGGAGATTATGGAATCCTTTGTGGCGCGCAAGATGGAAGAGAGCAGGAATCCCAAGATCGATAAGTGGGGGGACAAAGATGCGGCTGCTCTTTTGGCCGAGATGCTTGTTTGATGTATATACATCCATGAGAAGGCGAGCCTCCATCTCGAGACGAGATCTGAAGATGTAGGTCTTTCTGCGCCGGGGAAATGGATCACAGAGTAGTCCTCACCTTGCCCCAATTCGGCCACCTCGTTGATCCAGTTCTGGATGTAAACAAGACAGCCATCTAGCATGGCGTCTGCTGCCCGTCAGCGGGTTATTCAGACAAAGGCCGAGACAAACGGACGAGGACTATTCTCAACTGCCTGAGGATGCGCTGGCAGCCATGCAAATCTTCAGGCAGCACTTGAATCCAGCATCTCGCTTCGTCTTGGCCAAACACGTTCGATTCACCTTTTGTTTCCAGTCTTTTGCGGCTTTGGTGGTTGCCAGAGCATGGACTAGAGCCACTGCGAGTGCTGTAGGGCTAGTTTACGGTTGATCTACTTGCCACTGAAGGGCGCGATCATGGCAGCATCATCGGCTCCATGTTGTTCCCACATTTGATGTTGTTGCCAATTAAGCTCGTTATCAGATCAAGACGGTCGCGATGGCAAAGAAGCTAGAAACGAGAACTGATCGTTTACATACTCGCCCACAAGCGACCTGCAGATCAGATTGGCTGGAGCACTTTATATCGCCCCTCCTCCTGTTGATCATGGTGCTCTCGACACAGCATGATCACTCCAAGTGACCGGGGAGGTTGGAGCGACAAGAGTCTCGGCTGTATAATCCCTGTTGATGCCACGCTAGGGAGAGTGCTGTCCGATGCGACAGTAATAAGCAAGCAAGTAGAGCAAGCAGACACAGTAGACAGACACCTCGGAAAGGATTGCGAGCGCCGAGCTACCCTTGTCTTGATGGCGCCGCGACATCGGAGGCTCGGGGGTATAGCATGGCGGCAGACAGGGCGGGCAGGTAGGCAGGCCTAGAGTCAACACTGTTAACGCTTCAGCCTGTTACGCTTACGGGCGTTGTCGGGTCTTGGTATACACGAAGGATTGATGAGTTGGAATTGGAGTGTGCTCGGCCAACGCGTTTATTGTGGTCCTTTAGACGCCATGACCCCTCGGACCAACACGCCAAGAAACGATGGCAACTTTTTTTAATCTTTTTTTTAATCTTATCTTATCGGATCAATCAGTTGCATTTGACGTGTGCGTGGCATTGTCTAAACGCGATGCGTCTTGTACAATTCTTGCCAACGAGTCATTCTTGCTTGGCTTTTACGGATCAAATCGGGAGGAATCAAGACTTGATTTCCTTAATGGGAAGCGCTTGTGGCACTGGAGGCTATCTCGACCTCTTGGCTGTAGCAAATGTTGTAGTCATTAGCGGTATTCTTTTGATGCTATTGGCAAAACGCGGTTGTCCCTTCACAATGCCAAGAGTCACTCGTCTCGAGCAGCCCCCGCCTGGTGGAAAAGCTGTCCCGAACGGTCGGTGCCTGCGGAGCTTCAAGCCTGTCCTTTTCTCATCTAGAACCGCAGTTCGACTCGATTGCTCGGGCTTGCATCTCGTAGCGTCACGACTCTGGGCCACTTTTCAAGCTATTCGCAAGACGTATTTCTAGACTGGGCCTAGCTAGCTGTTTGCCAAGACGATCAAGGGTAGGGCAGAGGATCCTTTTGACATGAAAATTTGCTCTCGGGTTTGATCACAGACCATATTCGGTTTGCCTTGACTGCTCTTTGGCCGGTAGGTTTAACGGATCTGAATGCAAACACTGGATAAGACTGAGAGATTAGACTCGATGACCTGAGGGAGGCCAATTGTTGGCTTTGCGATGGACCACATGGCGTTTGAGTGATCGTCAGCAGTGACAAGAAACAGACCCAGCAACTCGTACAACAGCACCGCGGACGTGGTTCCGGATGTGTACATACATCCCACTCACATCCCCTGCATTCATGTTGACTTGTGCCAAGTTCTAGCGTCAAAGACCTAGGTATGTAGCTACTTTTACCGGTAAACTCCTATTTATTACCGACCGTGGCTTGGATGGACTACTCTTTGGGCCAAATCAGATCTTGGCTGTTGTGAACATTTACCTTATATCGACGCCACGTTTTTTATATCGTTTCTTTTTATTGCTTTCATGGAGTAACATACGAGAGCCGCCATAGACGCGCGTGGTTGGGTCGAGCAAGAGTTTCCAACGACCTGATTCATTTGGACGACGCAGCTTTTCTTGACATGAAACCTGCCACAGGTTTCTAGGTCATAAATCATTTTGAGGCGAATCATTCAAGCCTCCTGCATCATATGCTTATCCATAGCGAAACTAATGCGTGATGTGGGAGAATGCTGCGCCGCAGCTTCAAGACTAATGGGGGCGCGATCTTCGTCTTGATTGTTCTTATCAGATTATCAGATGATCAGATATGCGACTAGCGCCGAGAGAGAAAAAAAATGCGTGGGTTTTTCTTGAGACAGACTTGGTTGGGGTGGGGGGTTCATATGAGAGCAGCTAGCTACCTCTGTTAACAGAGGTCTATGAAGATTGTTGCAAAACTCGGCAAAGACATAAATCAAGTAAATATACCATTATTTTTACTACTATTGTATAGATTTACATGTAGTAGTATAAGATGTAAAACGGGTAGACTGACTGTCTGTCTATATCTTTGGCTACAGCCCACAACACGCACCGCACCACACAACACCACACTACACCACACTACACCAACCGGTGCCACTCTCGGCCAACTCGCCCATCTCACCCATGTGGCTTCTAGAATTAAGCTCGGCCCAATAGATGCGGCTCTCGATAATCCTCAAGAGCTCATGCCGCGCTATTCCCAGGGTTGGATACAGGGCCAAGCTAGTCAAGCAAGTAAGAGTGCCACCAGTCCACCTCGGTGCGTCTTTTTCCTCCCAGGGTCCACGGCTAGTCGCTTAGGACGGTGCAGCTCTTCTCTAAAGGGAGATTCTGCCGTTCATCACCCAGGGTCGTGCTCATGGCAAGACGTATAGTAGCCAGTCATGGCTGCGAAGCAACTCGGCGAAGGATTCGGGATCCATTCTGTGATTCTAGCCGTGGTCTATCAGAGGCATGATCATCGCCGACACCGTTTCCCATAGTCGGAAAGCTTCCTCTGCAGCGTTGCATCCAAGGGTACTTAACAGACAGCTCCCCTCCCCATCCCGAGCTCCTGGTTCCCCTTCATCGACGCAGCAGCAGCAGCTTAGCTTGTCTCTCTTTTACCGTTCGCTTGCGCTTTCACTATACGCCCTCTTCCCCTTTGGAAAGGCCGCAGAAACATTTTGCTTCCATGGCGACGCATACCATGAACGGGCCTGAGCCCATCAACCCGGTGTCTGTTCCCGACATCGAAAAGAACCCTGCCAACAACAACGCGATGCACGATGAGGATCTCAAGGACTTGTCCGATGATGAGTTCAAGCAGCAGGGTGTCAGGAAGGCCGAGGCCATCACCAATGTCTGGACGAAGCCTATGCTGATTGCCACTCTGGTCTTGTAAGCTTGATGAATTCTGCTGTGTTGTGTTGTGCTATCATGGCTGTGCTAACCCTCTCCTCTCTCAGCCTTTTCCTCGTATCCTTTGTCGACAGTCTCCTCCAGGCTGTGCAGGGCGCTCTCATTCCCTATGTCACTTCGGAATTCGCTGCCCACGGTCTCCTCGCCACTACCAGCATCGTTGCTGGTATTCTCGGTGGTGTGGCCAATCTCACCATCGCCAAGGTCATTGATATCTGGGGTCGAGTCTGGGGCTTTGGTGTCATGGTCCTCCTCATCGTCATCGGCATGGCCATGAAGGCTACCTGCAACAGAGTCGAGATGTACGCCGCTGCTCATACCCTCTACTGGGTTGGTCATCTCGGTCTGATGTATGTCATTGACGTTGTTGTCGCCGATACCACCACCCTTCGAAACCGACTCATCATCATGGGTATCAACTACACGCCCACCATCAGCTCTACCTTTGCCGGTCCCAGAATTGCCGAGCTCTTTTATGTCAACGTCAACTTTCGGTGGGCTTTTGGTGCTTTCTGCATCATCCTTTTGGCTTTCTGCATCCCCGTCATGGCCATCTTCGTCATGGCTGAGATCAAGGCCAAGAAGATTGGACTTGCGCCTGAAAAGGTCCACAACCGCAATGCTTGGGAGTCTCTCAAGTACTACTTTGTCCAGTTCGATGGTACGTTTATCGTCTCATCTGTCCAAAGCTTGAATCCGCATGCTAACATCATCTCTAGTCATCGGTCTCAGCCTCACCACCATCGGTTGGTCGCTGCTTCTGCTTCCCTTCAACCTTGCCAACACCGCCCCCCAGGGCTGGGCTTCTGGCTACATCATTGCCATGTTGGTTCTTGGTGTTGTGTCCCTCGCCGCTTTCGTTGCCTGGGAGAAGTGGTTCGCCCCCGTGCCCTATTTCCCCTTCCACCTCCTCCTGGATCGCACAATTCTGGGCGCTTGCTTGATCTACGGCATCATGTTCGCCTCAATCTTCAGCTGGGATACCTATTACTACTCGTACCTCCAGGTTGTTCACTTCCAGAGCATTACGCACGCTGGTTACATCCTCAACTCATTCTCGCTCATGTCCGCCTTCATCGGGCCCTTTGTTGGACTCGCTATTCGATACCTCGGACGCTTCAAGTGGCCCTCTTTTGTTGGCGTTCCTTTCATGGTGCTCGGTACCGCTCTGCTCATCCACTTCCGTCACGCCAACAGCGGCGTCAACTGGCTCGTCATGTGTCAGCTGTTCAACGGCATCTACAGTGGCATCTGGGCTCTGACTGCTCGGATTGCTGTCATGGCCTCTGTCAAGCACCAGGACGTTGCTGTCGCTCTGGCCATCTGGGGCATGTTTGGCTCCATCGGTTCTGCCATCGGTCAGGCCATCGCTGGTGCCATCTGGACAAACATGCTCCCCTCTGAGCTCGCCAAGCAGCTCCCCGAGTCTGCCCAGAACATGACGGCCGCCATCTACGGCGACATGAGAATCCAGCTCGCGTACCTCGAAGGCACCCCTGAGCGAAACGCCATCATTGCTGCTTACGACTTTGTGCAGCAGAAGATGGTCATCGCCGGTGCTGCTTTCATCCCCCTCTGTGTCATCTGCCTCTTTATGTGGAGGAACATTGACATCCGCGAGAAGGATGCTCGCAGCACCCAGGCCAAGGGCATGGTCTTTTAAGAATAGTACATGTTTTTGTATGAGTCAAGATGCCTTGATGATTGGCGGTTGGTCTGTCTTGTGGAGTCGTTTAAGCGTAATGCGTTGATTTAATTCTAAAAGTTGTCGTTCGCTGTATAGATCCTTGTACCTAGACTTTCTTTGATGCGAAATAGCATGGTCTATATAATTGCATTCTAGGCAAGGCTGCACATCAAGGTTACTGACGAAACGAGGCGTTGAAAGTCACTTTCAAGTTTGCTTCTCTCATCTGAATTGATGATTTAAGCTTAAATAAGCTTAAATCCCAACCCGTAAAGACTGCCTATTTAGGTTGGAGACAAATTACTTCCAATTCTCTAGTAAGCTTTGCAGCAACGTCCTATTGTTATCCACCCGTCTGGCATTACAGCTTGGCTCCCTTCTCTTTCCTGGCCTGCTTCTCACGGTCCCTCAACAGGCGTCTCAGGATCTTACCGCTGGGGCTCTTGGGGATAACGTCGATGAACTCGATTCCACCCTTGAGCCACTTGTGGCGCGCCTTGTGCTCCTCGACATGCTTGTTGACGCTCTGTGTCACTTCCTCGTCGGACTTGCCCTCTGCTTGAGGGGATTTGACGACAAAGGCCTTGGGGACTTCGCCGGCGCGAAGGTCGGGAACTTGGATGACAGCGCAGTCGTCGACGAGGGGATGACTGAGAATGTGGGCTTCTAGCTCTGCGGGAGCGACCTGATGGCCCTAGAGTGTGTAAGTCGGGGTAAACATGATAGGGGATGAGAAGGGGGGCTTTTACCTTTACTTTGATGAGCTCCTTGATACGGTCTACAACGACAAAGTGCTCTCTGCCCTTTGGAGACTTTCGCACAATGACCTCGTCGCCAGTTTTCATCCAGCGACCGTCGGCGTGGTGCACGAAAGTTTCTGCTGTGGCCTTTGCATTGTTGAGATATCCCAGGACAACGGTGGCACCTTGGACGAGGAGTTCGCCGGGGGTGTTGTAGGATGTAACTTCGTTGCCCTGGAGGTCGATAAGTTTTGCCTTTAGACCGGGAAGAAGAGTTCCAGAAGAGCCCGGGTCAATGTCGAGTTCGCTTGTTGAGGTGACGACGGGGGATGTTTCAGTGAGACCTGGACGTGTGAGTTATGGAGGTGAGCAGAGGGGAAGGATGGGGGAGCGGTACCGTAGCCTTGGCAGATGCGCCAATTAGGCCAGATATTGGTGATTTCGATGGTTGTTTCTTTTCCGAGAGGTGCAGCGCCGCTGAAGATGAAGCGAACAGTGCCAAGGTCGTATTTAAGACACTCAGATTTGTTGCTCAGCATCTGGATGAGGATAGGAGGAACGAGTGACATTTGCTCGATCTTGAAGCGTTGGATGGCGGTGAGGAAGCTCTTGAGTTCGAAGCGAGGGAGGATGATGGTCGCGTCACCGTTGTAAAGGCCTGCGATCAGTGAGCATGAGATGCATACAGTGAGTGAGATGGTGTGTGATCAGATGTACCGTAGTGAGCGACCGGGACGAGGCCGTAGATGTGACTGAGGGGCAAAAGGCCGAGCTGGGCTTGGGTATCGACGCCTGCTGCTTTGCGACCGAGGCTGTCTTGGGTGGCCAACTGCACAACGTTTGCAATGACATTCAGGTGCGTTATCTGAACGGCTTTCTACATGCTGTGAGCCACAACTCATCCACTCAAGGATCTCACGGGTACTCACAGGAAGACCAGAGGTTCCGCTCGAATAGCACAGATACGCAACCTGCCTCGCGCCCTGGCCCTTGACCCACCTCAGCGGCTTGAGCTCTGGCGCGTCTTGTCCCTCGGCGACGAGATCGTTGATCGTCTTGAAGGGGGCCTTGGACTCAAAGCCAGGCATGGGGAGGAGGAAGATGCGGTCCTCGGGGATGCCGACGGCCTTTGCGGCGGCGAGGGCTGTTTCGAGGAGAGGAACGCAGCTGATGCTCCAGTTCGGGCGCGGAGTAGGCGGCGCTGGCGGGAGTGACGATGCCGTTGAGACTGTGGACGGCGTGGGTGAGGGGGAGGTAGTCAATCTCTTACGCGTCAGCTTATGCTATGAGACGTGAGCGCTGAGGATGAATGTACCGTGTTCAGAGAGAAGAGACAGAGGATCCTGTCCCACTCTGTGCCGTCGTGGGCATCATATCCAAGGCGCTTGGCGAGTGCGCGCGCAACAAGGGTCTGGCGCTGAAATACCTCGGAAGTGGTGTACGTCTTGCCCGAGATACCGCACGTAAAAGGGTTTCTGGACCTGGAGATGGGCTTTCGGTTGTAAGACTCGCCGTAGAAGAACTCGGGGATTGAAATCGAGTCCGGGGGATCTACGAATGTGAGTATAAACACGATGAGAAGAGCAGAGTGTGCTTACCAAAAGGGAGCTGAGGGGTTGAGGGGGGTGGAAGAAAGACCATTTTCGATTGAGGGTATTCAGATGAGGTGAGTTTGTTTGCGTGTAGAAACAGAAGAGGAGAGGAGAGGGAGGGAGAAGCTGAAATAGCTGGGAGATTTCCTTGTTGTTGACAGACTACGCACGCCTACGCTACCCTCTCCTCAAATCTGGGGAAGACCCAGTTTAGCGCCCGTCTTCTCCGCATTTTATGTAATTTACGGGCCCTCTTGGCTTGGAACTTGGGGATCCAGTGCCTCGGTACAGGACAAGGTTATCTCGATAGTGGCGTGGCGGTGGATGGTTTTCAGCTTGGAGAGGTGAGATGCATGTGAACAGAGTGACGATACTCTACGGCAGGAAGCTTCAGCCCTATCTATGCATGTGCTATCTCGTGTTTCGCATCTAAAGTCTCATTGATCTGATCTGCCGAGCAAACTCAACAAAAGTGGTAGCTAGGCCAAGTATTGCGGAAGCGAGCAGTGAGTGAGTGAGTGAGTGGACCAGCGTCTCCATACTAGGATCTCCATGCCTCGGCAAGTCGTTTTTACGACAGCATCATTACGGAGTTGGATTCCGCTAATTTCGCAGAGGGGTTGCGTTTGGCGTGCGGGCTGCAACGCTGTGTTGGATGCGTCTATAACTATATTTGCTATCCTATCCTATCCTATCCTATCAATCGTACAAGAGTCAGATTAAGCTTATTGGTAACGTAGCTACCAAGGTAAGCTTCTGCATCTCGGTTCTACCCGTACGACAATTTATCCCAAAGAGGCAAGTAGAATAACTGCTGAAGAAAATGATGAGAGTCTTTTGAGATGCGGCGAGTTTGCGCTCAGCCTGAGAACCCGCCCGCGCTGACGGAATCCAATATCCGCGTATTCCGCTCTACGAGCTGATTGTAACCCAATTAGTCTAGTTTACAGTTTAATAAAATGTGCCCAGAAATAACTTTCATCTCACAGACATATCAAAAAAGAGAAGCCAAGTCAAGTCAAGTCAAACGCCGCCATGTGCCATATGGCACGCATCCATGCCAATGCGGTCGGTCGGTCTATCAATTAATCATCATGTCCAGATCATCATCAGATATGTACAGTCGTGTCCTATCCAGCGTGGCATGCCACAACACCCTAGAGCATGTTCACCCCCAGAGCGAAGCCGCCAACGACGGCAAATACCCATCCCAGAGGCACGGGCTGCCAAGCTGCGGAATCATCATCTTGCTCACCGCCGCCGGCTCCAGCAGTCACCGTGACGGTGGCAAGCCCGTTAAACGTCTGCGTTGTCACGACGCCTGTTACGCACTCGCGGTCGAAACCGGGACACGTGGTGATGGTGTAGGTTGTGGTGAAGTCTGAAGTAGGGAATGCCGTGCCGTCGGGTGCGTTGGTAGCGGTCGCCTATCAATCAGACTGTCAGTATTGTCGCTCCCAGGAGGTGTTGGGCTCACTTACACGTCCGGTGGCTGTGATATCAGCACTGCTACACAAGCCCGTCTCGCTGGGCACAGCATCGGAACCCGAGCCAACGGCAACGATGTCCTCGTCACCACAGTCCGCCGCCTGGGCGAGATGAATCTCCTCGTTATCCCAGTCAAAGACAAAGTATCCGGCGCGGAGGACCGAGTCGCCCAGGATCTGCTGATCGGTCGTCGGGACGAGGCCGATGTAGCAAGTCAGAGGACCAAGCTGGAGGATAAAATCACTGAACGCGACGCGGATGACCTTGTCGCCAAACCCAAAGTCGACGGTGGCGTCGAGTTCTCGGTTTTCGCAGTCTGTCGTGTAGAAGCCCTCGCCGTCGTTCTGGGCGTTGAGCATCTCGAGAATCGGTCGGGCGACGCTCATGTGCATGCGTGTGAGGGTCGTTCCGGAATCGAGCATGACGTTGGAGTCGTCTCTGCCGACACGGATATCTTGCGAGTCGTCGCCCATCGTCACCCCGAGACTGTCCAAGGTCGTGGCTAGACGATATTCGCCGCCCTCGCCGCGGATGATGTCGACCGTCTCCAGCTCGCCAATGTACTTGCTGCGGTCGATGCCGCCGTAGATGAGAGCACCCTCTGTATCGTCCGAGTGCCGCAGGTCGAGTGAGAAAACGCGGCTGTTGATGAGGCCCTGGTCGGCCAGAGAGGTGAGAAGCAAGCTGTAGGGCTCATCGCCGGTATAGCCAGCCCTCAGATCAGGCGCGAGACCGAGAATACCCTGCGCAATACCTTCGCTCTCCACCAACACACCAAAAGTCTGATTGGTAAGCTCCGAGTCTCCAAATGTCATGGTATCAGTATAGTATCGAATAGTCGCAGACGTTTGCGTCGACTCGTCCGAAGCATCGCCATAGTTGAGCGTCTCGCCGCCAAAGGGTCCTATAGGCGGCGTCTCCGACTTGTCAGGATCGTATTGACCAAAGTCGATGCAGTTCTCATATTGGGACTGCGACTGGGCTTCTCCGCAGTCGGGGTTGACCCAGAGCTCGTTGGAGCCTGTGTCGAGCAGGACGGTGACTTTTTGGGGTGGTGTGCCGATCTCAACTGCAAGTGTTTTGTTAGCGATGGCAGTGCGGTCGTGGCTGTGGCTGTGGTTGTGGTTGAGACATACTGTCGGTCGTGTAGAAAAAGTCCTTGTTCTCGAGCCGCACCGCAATCGAAGCGTCTTCGTCTTGTCGTTTGCTGTGCTGCTTATTCCTGGATCTCTCGACCGTGCCGACGTGCATAGAGAGATACCCTTTGCCGGACGTCGATCTCGGAAAGTTGACGGCCTCTACGCCGCTGGACAGGACAGCAGCTGCTGCGCTCACAGTTGTCAACCTCATGATTCTTTCTGGTGATGATGATGATGATTATCAGCTCTAGCAACGGCAGCACAAGCAGATGAATAAACAGGCGTGACAAGTCCGCAGGGGAAAACGCCCATCTTAACTCCTCTCTGCCTTAAACAGCCACTGCCCTGGTCAGAGAAACCCCCAGACCCTCGGTGGCGTCCGCCCCCGGCTGTGCTGGTTTAGTGAGCGTGTGCCGTGTGTCAAGCTGGCCCTCATTCAATTGGGGGATCTGGGGGACTAGGCTAGAGAGTGTGTGGGAATTGCGCTGCTTGGCGTTTGCTCAGACGTTGACGGTACGGTACGGCTGAAATCTTGACGTAGCTACTCTCTTGGACCTGCATGTTCCCGGACCGCACGGTTTAATTACAGTAGCCAGGGTGATATTTGCTCTCATACAGATTAGTTGTAGACTCTTTGTCCAGAGACTCTTGCTTGATGGGCATGTCTTTGGCGATTCAGTCACCAGAAACAATGCCTTTCAGCTGAAAGACCCCTGGGCAATACCCCATGCCAATGCTTGAATGAGTTAGCTTGGGGGCTGTTTTAGAGGCGGAGTTGAGAACAAGCTGAAGCGACAAATTGGGTGAGCCGGGCAAATCTCCCCAACAGGGAAACCTCTCTTTTGCTGTCCATGACCAGAAAAGACCAGTTGAACGATTCGTACAATGCAGTCTTGGCTACTGCAGTTACTCAGCCGTTGTAGGGGGACGACTGGAGTGTGCTTGCGCGGCCCTTGTGGTGCATGATGTCTTTGATGACTCGATTGGGATTAGGGAGGTAGGAAAACAAGTCTAGCTGTGGCGACATGGTACACTTGGCGTTTTGTGCCACTGCTTTTTTTATTATTACAAGAGGTTGTGAAGCGGAAGGCTTGCATTTACGATAATTACTAGGTACCAAGAGGGAGTGATGATGTGCAGAAAATTGAATTCAATTTGTATTTGTATTACACTATTGGATGCAGCTCAGAGCCTGACCCTAGCGAGGGCAAAAACTAAACTCAAAGAACCCGTTTGCAAATCAAGGCTTAATCATGGGTGCAGCCAACTCCGGTAACTTTAATTCAGTAGATTCTGCCTTGTCTCGTTTTATTGAGCGGATGGCGTTCAGCCGTAGATTGTGACTAGGCTAGCCAACTCCCACCGACTGTAAGGGTACGAGAACACATAATACACGCTGTTCATTGCTGCTCCTTTACCGTTCATAATGGATGTTAACTCATACGCAAGAGAGATCCTTGCAGAGAGTTGAATGCCCTCACAATGTGGGTGGTGTGGTGTAACCTCAGTCACGTATATAGCCAAGTTTCCCCAAAACGTACAATAAACAGCCAACATAGGTAATGAATCTGGTAGACACTCGACATCAAAGTCATGGCTATTTATCCTATAGCCAGAGTTCCCTCATAATCCAGGGTAGCTTTATGTGTCTATTGTACATGTCGTTTTACAAGCCAGCAGTACCGTGGCCTTCTACACAACACCTGTTTTGTCCAAAACCACACCACTCAAGCCTTGCCTGTTCCCGACACCAACAGGACAACGCTGCCCAGCTGCCGCCTCACATCCTCCTTGTTCACATCGTGTGTATCCTCAACTTCACCCCACTGTCCCGTCTGCCAATCCACCTCCAGACTCGTAGCGACAGCCGCCTTCTCAACACCAAACTTCTCACCAGTGTTGAGCGCTCCCCTGCCGACTGGACCCTCGCTCCACTCGGCGATGAACCGCGCAGCAGCGATGAGACTCTTGCCAGCCAGTGTAGCCCGCTCCAAGCCCGCAATCTCAAAAGCGTCGAGGCCGGCGATCCAGCCCTGGACAACCTCTCGAACGCCTGGACCTTGCGACTGGGGCATGATGGAGTGGCCGTCGAGAACGGGGACGATGGTGACGCCTGGCCAGACGTGGGTTGTGAGGAAGGACACAATCTCTTCCGCTGTTCGCTTCTGCACATCTCGTAGTGACTCTCCAGCATCGTTCTTCAGGTCATGCTCGCCCGCCGGAGGGTTCCAGCAGAGAATGGAATCGGTATCGAGGTATCGTAGTAGGGCAGTGGCAATGGCGTTTCGGACCTCTGAAATCTGGCCAGCAGAGGTCTTGTCGGCTTCGGCGATGTCAAGAGCCTGGCACGTAAGACTTGTGAGGGGGATCAGGTGCTGTCTTGTCGCATCTTGGGCCGAAGTCAAGAGATCCCACTCGAGAGCGAGGGCTGATGCGAGGTCGGGTTTTGTAATGGGAACGCGAATAATTTCTTTGCTCACAGGGTGTCTCAAGGGTCGAGTATCGAGGAAGACTTGGAGGGCACCTGTCCATGTAGAGTCAGTATAGTATTGCTAATATTGAAGAACCATCTCTAGTGTTAGCCGGATCGAATATGCGGACTTACCATCTACTTCCATGACAGAAACGCCCCTCCAGAACCGCTTCTTCAACCCACCACCTCCCTTTCCGGCGTTCGCGCTCCGCAACTCCTTGGCATTCTTGAGCATCTCAGCCTGCCTCCTTCGCCTCGCGACACGCTGGTGCACATTTTCGGCGGGCTGGATCGGCGGCTCTGGGGGCGGGCCGGTGCCGACCACCGGAGCAACATTGGCGGTCCTTGCAACGGTCGAGTGAAGGGGACGGACAAAGGCTGGGGCACTGAGAAGCCGCGGCGCGTTCCGTAGTGGTAGCCGTGTTACGACCTTCATTCTGGGCGACGGATTAGTGTCGTGGATGTGATTGAGGAGAGGATGAAGCGGGAGGGTTGGAAAGCCATGAGCCGGAGGAAAATTGGGTCCGGTTGAGTCGTCAACTTCGGAGCGGGTGGGTTCAGGGTCGACATGATGTCACTTTGGGGGGATGAGAGCGCATGGAAAAGGCCATAAGGGTTGATAGCTGGATAGATGATGGATTGGAGTATTCCATGGAGTTTCATTGGTTAGCACAGTTATTTTGGTGAGCTCCTCTTGTGTTTCTATGAGTGTTCCAAGTATACAAATTGCTGCGGGTACTTGGAGATGCAGTACTCCATTCTGTCTTTCAGCACATTAGACATTCACTTGGTTGATGATCGACCTTCAAATAAGATCGTTTTTGCAAGGGAATACCATCCAAAACCGTTCCCAATGGCTTGGTTGAATCTCACTTACTACCTACATCTTTTGTTACATACAATGTTGAATGCCGAAAGTTGACACGAATCCCCCGTCCGATAAGGGGGGCTGATAAGATCACGTGATACACCACTACCCATCCCTGAAGCGTAACTGCGACGTGGTGTTCCATCTTAGGAGCGACTCGACCGCAACCTCAAAGTCTCCCTCGACCAAACCGATCCCCTCAACCCAGTTGCCCAGCATGAGTTACGGCAAAAAGGACGAAGACGCCGACCTCGGGCTGGTCAAGGTGGACAGAACTCAGGTCTTCCAAGAAGGTCAGTCCGACACAATTGTCTTCTCCCCCCCACCGTGAAGCTAAACAGGTGGACAGCACGACTCTTCAACAGCTCCCCTATCCAGCCTCGACGATGCCGCATTCTCCTCACAAAGATCGCTCTCCTCCTCTACACGGGAGAGAAGTTCCCAACCAACGAAGCTACCACACTGTTCTTCGGCATCTCCAAGCTCTTCCAGAACAAGGATGCTAGCCTCCGCCAGATGGTGCACCTTGTCATCAAGGAGCTCGCCAACTCAGCCGAGGATATTATTATGGTTACCAGCACGATTATGAAGGACACTGGCGGCAGCACCGATGCTATCTACCGACCCAATGCTATCCGCGCGCTCTGCAGGATCATCGACGTAGGTTGCTTTGCTCGCAGGCACACCGACACCCCTGGATGCTGACTGTTTAAAGGCCACGACCGTCCAATCGATTGAACGAGTCATGAAGACGGCAATTGTCGACAAGAACCCCTCCGTGTCTTCTGCCGCCTTGGTCTCCTCCTACCACCTACTCCCGATCGCAAAGGATGTCGTCCGACGATGGCAGAGCGAGACCCAGGAGGCCGCTGCTTCTAACAAGTCGTCCGGTGGCTTCTCCCTCGGATTCTCCACCTCAAGTAGCCAGGTCCCCATGAACCACTCGACAATGTCGCAATACCACGCCGTCGGACTCTTGTATCAGATGCGCATGCACGATCGGATGGCCCTCGTCAAGATGGTCCAGCAATTCGGCGCTGCTGGCGCCCTCAAGAGCCCCGCTGCTATCATCATGCTGGTTCGACTTGCTGCACAGCTCGCTGAGGAGGATGCCTCATTGAGAAAGCCCATGATGCAGCTTCTCGATGGTTGGCTGCGACATAAGAGCGAAATGGTCAACTTCGAGGCTGCCAAGGCCATCTGCGACATGCGAGATGTTACTGACGCCGAGGTCGCGCAGGCTGTCCACGTTCTGCAGCTGTTCTTGACCTCTCCTCGCGCTGTCACCAAGTTTGCCGCTCTCCGGATCCTCCACAACTTTGCCAGCTTCAAGCCCACCGCCGTCAACGCCTGCAACCCCGATATCGAGCTCCTCATCTCCAACAGCAACCGATCAATTGCTACTTTCGCCATCACCACCCTGCTCAAGACCGGTAACGAGGCCAGTGTCGACAGGTTAATGAAGCAGATTTCCACCTTCATGTCTGAGATTACCGATGAATTCAAGATTACCATTGTTGAGGCTATCCGAACGCTGTGCCTCAAGTTCCCGAGCAAGCAGGCTGGCATGCTTACTTTCCTCAGCGGTATTCTGCGCGACGAGGGTGGTTATGAGTTCAAGAGGGCTGTCGTGGAAAGCATGTTCGACCTTATCAAGTTCGTTCCTGATTCCAAGGAGGATGCCCTTGCTCATCTGTGCGAGTTTATCGAGGATTGCGAGTTCACCAAGTTGGCTGTCCGAATTCTTCACCTCATTGGTCTCGAAGGCCCCAAGACCGCTCAACCTACCAAGTACATTCGATACATCTATAACCGAGTTGTCCTTGAGAATGCAATTGTGCGAGCTGCCGCTGTTACTGCCCTTGCCAAGTTCGGCGTTGGTCAGCAAGATCCCGAGGTTAAGAGCAGTGTCCGGGTTCTCCTTACCCGATGTCTGGACGACGTTGATGACGAGGTCCGCGACCGTGCTGCGCTCAACCTCAGGCTCATGAACGAGGAGGACGATGAGATGGCTACTCGATTCGTCAAGAACGGTAAGCAAGGAGCATGCCTTCTCTCTCAATTGTTACTAATGCACATGCAGAGAACATGTTCTCCCTTCCTTACTTCGAGCAGCAGCTTGTACTATACGTCAGCTCGGATGACAAGTCTGCTTTCGACAGCCCATTCGACATCTCCAAGATTCCTGTGGTTACTCGAGAACAGGCCGATGCTGAGGACCGTTCCAAGAAGCTGATTGCCACTACTCCTACCCTCAAGGCCCCCAAGGTCGGTCCCACCAAGGCTACTGGCGCAGAGGCTGTTGCATCTGCATCTGCCCAGGCCCAGCGATACGCCCAGGAGCTGCTAGAGATTCCCGAGGTGAAGGAGTTTGGCAATGTGCTCAAGTCCTCGCCGGTTATTGAGCTTACAGAGGCTGAGACTGAGTACGTTGTTACTCTCGTCAAGCACATCTTCAAGGAGCACGTTGTTCTCCAGTACGAGGTCAAGAACACCATGGCCGAGACCGTCCTTGAGAACGTCTCCGTTGTCGCGACTCCCGCAGATGAGGAGGAGCTTGAGGAAGTGTTCATCATCCAAGCCGAGAAGCTAGGCACTGATCAGCCTGGCAAGGTTTACGTGGCCTTCAAGAAGACTGGCGGCGCAGAGTCTCTGCCTATTTCGACCTTCTCCAACGTCCTCAAATTCACCAGCAAGGAGATTGACCCCTCGACGAATGAGCCTGAGGAGACTGGCTACGATGACGAGTACGAGGTGGCCGAGTTCGACCTCACTGGTAGCGACTACGTGATCCCCGTATTTGCTGGCAACTTTAGCCACATCTGGGAGCAGGTTGGTGCTTCTGGCGAGGAGGTTACAGAAACGCTCCAATTGAGTGGCATGGATAGCATCGCAGGTATGTTGATCACCAGGCAAGCTCACGAACCGCTCATTACTAACAGATGCACAGATGCTACAGAGCAACTCACAAAGGCTCTTTCTCTGCAGCCTCTGGACGGCACCGACGTGCCCGTCAACCAGACTACCCATACGCTCAAGCTTCTGGGCAAGACAGTTGGTGGAGGCCGTGTAGTTGCCACGGTGCGGATGGCTTTCTCATCAAAAACAGGCGTCACGACAAAGATCACGGTGCGAAGCGAGGAAGAGGGTGTGGCAGCGCTGGTTATCGCATCCGTCGCTTAAGAGCAGGCAAGCCGGCGTTGAGGATAATGATGTATCGAAAGCTTGTCCCGGTTTTAGAACATATCATAGGTGTGTGGCGAGTAATGTGATTATTTACGATTCAATTCTTATTACTAGAATCACGACTGTCACTGCTGGGGACGCAAAAATGACGAGGGGACTATTGGGTAGAGAGGCTGGGGGATTGGTAGATGGGAAGCGATGAAGGTACAATAGCATGTTTTACCTGGAGCATGGTTGTTTGTGGCCATGGCATTTGTTGTAAAAAGACGGGATTTTACATTGTCAAGCATGAGCATTGCGATGTGATGTGAAGCTGGCTGTGTAGGATGTTGCGTATCTGTCTGTAAGTGAGGATTGCCGGATTACGATAAACGACAAGGCCGCAAGCCGGAGACTTTTGCTGTCTAGAGTAAAACGTCAAGTCAACATTGCTGCCTGTTAATGATGGACGTGATTATCGCTTCCATGTAGTTTGGCGTTGATGTTTCTTGTGGTGTCTGTTTTGACGCTGTGCTACTCAAGCAACAACGTAAAGGCTCTGAACCCAGCCAAAGATTGACGAGCTCCTTACAAGAGTCTGAGAGAAACAGTATGTTGAGTAACATGGTATTGCATAAAACTTGCCGTGATTGTTGTATTTGCTTCGGACATAGATTGGTAACCCCTGACTGGTGCACAGGCAAGTAATCGCTCCCTAGCCTGCTGCAGGTTTCCCCGATACCGAAGCTCATGTGTATATGATACCTAAGTATTTACAGATGTTGTACTCAAGTAAAGTGAACGAAACCAGTATTCACCTTTTGTTGAAGGTACCTATGCTACTAGAAGCTTGCGGTGTCCAGGTGCAGTCCTTCAAACACTGAGGCCTAGCTCAGTCAATACAATAGATTGAGCTCCCGACACCCTTCCCGTGTTTTGAGATCGATTGGAGGTAATTTGTCTGCCTAAAAGGCGGTGACCCAATCGTGGTACAGTCGTTGGAGATGCACATGTCGTGGAAGCAAACAGGTACGATTGCCGACAAGCTAACATAGGAGGGGGGACGTCTTTGTCATATGCGTTGGCATACGCAAGTTATGAAAATAGTGAAACAATCTTGTAAGAGGATTCGAACATGACGTATTCGTTGGTTCAAAGATTCTGTCATCCACTTGATGCTATTCCAATCTGTATAAACCCCCATCACCATCCATCTTCTTCTTCTTCTTCTTCTCCCATCTTTATTTCTCTATATATACATGTCTCCTCACGTATGAACCATGCGTTCTAGATTCTCCTGAATCATAATGCTATATGGGCTCGATGTTGACTGTCGTCGGTATGTCGCCAGCTCCCTCAACCTTATCGTCCCGTTCAAGCTAATGATGTCTCTTAGACACTAGTGTCCCAGCTATGTCTAGCTCGATCTATATATCTCGTCCTAGGGTTACATTCATAGTTCCCCTGCTAGTTTGGGGTGAGTCCTGGTGCTGATAGTTTTGGATAACACTCCGCTGACACTCCTGAAGTCCCATCGTGGAAGCCCTCTGGCCTTTAGCAGTACGAAACCACAGACAGGTCTTGTTGTGCTTGACTAGATATATAACTTGGATGCTATCCAATTATAGGTCCTCAGATAAAGCATGGAACATGATTGCCCTGGCGGAGGATGACGCTCTACATCTGGCTGTCGATGCTAGGGACGCCTGCACGCAAGCAGCAAAGCTCAACCCTCGGCTGAAACGCATGTGGGAATTAAGCAAATTCTTTTACTACCTATATAAACCAGTCACTATCTACTTTTCTTTCGGAGCCGACACTATGACGACTGGTATGAATCTGCATACATAGGAGGGCTTCATCGGATCCTACAACAGCAGCGATGCTGTCTATTCCGACAGGTTTCTCAACAAAGACTTTCCAGACGAACAGTGGGAACATGCCGTTGCTCATTGGGGTTCAAGACACATGCTGGACTTGGAATGAGCCTCACCCACCATCTTCAAGAGCCTCAGAGCCAATATTCTGTTGCAAGAGGCAACCCATATACTTACTATACCTAGGCGACGCAAATTGGTCTCAATGACTTCAACCTCGCATTCAGATCGTCCTAGGAAACTTCAGCATGTACCGCTGTATGCAACCGTCGACGGGAGACAAGCCATCATTCATTCGGTGGATACAACATGGATCCAATTTCACACCCCTTTCGACAAAACGGCCTTTTTCTAGAAATGAAGCTAGAGCTGAACTTTTCAGATAGGCTTGCCGACGATAGGACAGTGTCTTCCCGTCTAGCTAACTTCATGACCCTGGTTCGACTGGCGAGGGAATACTACTTGGAGAATAACGCAAGGATAAGATATTTGAACTTGCACTTGGGAAAGAGTTGTCTGAAGACATGTTTGAAGGATGGAAGATACAAACGTGAGTACTCTTTGAGGTTTGTGATTCAAGCGCTAATGTTTATAGACCGGTGTTGATAATCAACTATGCCATAAAGGCTGTGGGTGACTGAGGTCTCTATCTACGAGAGCTGGCTGGCAACCATCCGAGAATCACAAAAAACAACATTGCCAGGCTCGAAGCGAAGAGATAGATACATGATTTAGGGGATGAGGGTCATACAATATCCCGATGAGTGGTTTGCTCAGACGACTTGCGAAGCGATAACTCACTTTCACTTCCACTTCCATTCTACGTCTTTTATGGCATCGGCACTTTCACATCTATACAACCGGGTTGTCAATCTAACTCTAGATCGAGTTCTGGGTTCACATTCGATAAATGCCACATCTCGAGAGCTTACAAGTATGGTTATGTAGCGTTATATAACGAACAGGAGTAAATTATGAAACTTGACAAGGGGAAGGGGAGCGATGGCAAGTCAGGGATGAACAGTAGAAGCATTTGTCGTTATGTAATATGAATCAAGATAATCTATACACATAACCTGTTGCCGTTCTTACTCGGTGTGACGGTTGTGTTTCCTGAGGTGAACCAGTCCGTACTGAGTGTAAACTGGTACGATTGCAGAGTACGCTACTGGGCGAAGCGAAGTACTGTCACATCTCTTATTAGTTAATAAAGCAAAGAGAAAAAAGAAGTACAGTTCCGGGCTGGCTCATCAAAAGCCAAATCTGCCTCTGCCACAATGGGCAGCATAAACTAACGTATTAAATTAGTATTTGATCCGAAAAGTCTTACGACCATCACCACATTTCGTGCCACATAACGGGCAAAAAGACAACACAGGCCTTCCATAGAATCAGCACGGCATCGAGCGCGGCCCAAGGCAGTTTGTAAACGCCGGTGATACTCGATCCACAAACATGGATAGTGTTGAGCCAGATGGATAGGAATGCGACGGTGAAGAAGTGATAGGCCAAGATGTAGGGTCGGTGAAGGATCCCACCAAGCATGGCACAGGGCTCGTCAGTGAAGCCTCTTTTGAAGTACACGAAGCAACCACGTTGCAAGGCGGCAAGCTGGGGATCCTGGGCCGCAAAGAGCATGTAAAGCGCCATGGCAAGCACGTTGATGATGCTGGTGAGCGATTTGCGCCGCCAGAATTACTATTTCATACTTTTAAAAACAGTGGTACTAGATATCTAGGATATCCTCCCTTACTGTACAAAGACACCTTCCAGCATCAAAATGTCATTTTTTTGCCGCCGCTCTGACTTTTCTCGGTCGCCCGCTGACTCTATTACTTTCAAATCACGTGAGGTACTTGCACATGGTTTCCGTTTGTTTGGCACCAACGGTGCTAACGGAGGCCGTGGTCTGTCGAGCAGTATAGCCCTTTCAAAGTCGATTAACAAGATGGTATTGCCTCGTGGATCGTATAAAATGTTGGCCGCTCGGATGTCCTTGTGGATCACGCCTCTTCGATGCAGAGCGGTCAATGATGTCCGCGCCTTGCCCTCGAGCTGGCTCATTCTGCCCTTATCAAGCTGGACTCTGTCGATGCAGTATCCGCCCCATGACATGAACACCATGTATACCACATACACTCGGTGTGCATAGTAGTACGTTTTGTGCATCGACCTTAGATCAACTTGCCCCAAGAAAACTGGCACGCTCCTACCTTGGCATGGCTGGCACCGTTCGTACACTGCGCTTTCGTGTTGGATGTCTGGGATGAAAGCCTGTACCGTGCCTTTGCTGATGAAAGTGTAGCCATACTTTAGGAGGGTCACCTGGAAAACCACCCCTCGCGCTCCACCCATCCCTAGCGGGACGATGCCGTCGTCGAGCGAGTGGGCTAGTTGTCCCCTGAGCTGTTCAAGCCATTTCTGGTGAGATATTGGATGGCGAAAGCGACCATTGGAGCCCCGTTTTGCACCAGAAGCCGCCTTGTGGAGTATTGCATTCGGGCAATCCGGGTCGAGATAATCGCCCTTCTTGAGACCGAGAAGACATTGCTGAGTGCAGTACTGCCGACCTCGACCTTGACCACTCTCTCGGTCGTTTGGCTGGAACCGAAGTGCTATCCGTTGGCTCCGCCGGGATCCCGTTCTAGCATTTGACGCGCTCGGTGTGGGCGTGTCTGGCGGTCCTGGCGCCGACTCGTCGTCCGATGGCTCGCGCCTATCATCCCGCCGTAGAATCTTATCGCCAGCCTCAGCTGCAACCATTCGCCTGGTTCGTCTTCGGGACACGCATGGTGTCCGATCGATGTCTTTGTAGGTAGTGGGCCGGTACTCGGATGAGTTTTCCGGGGACACTGTTCGCTCCTCCTTAGGGATTGAGCGTAACGTGCTTTCGAAATCTACAGTCCATGTCTTCAAGCTCTTCATAGCTTTACGACGTTCCTCTTGGCCATGCCCACGGCGTTCACCAGGTGAACCTAGTGCCATGAGCGTGAAGGCTAGATATTGTGCGACGGCTGTGCAGAAGTGAGCGTTCTCCGAGTGTGCCGGGGCCTCTTGAGCCGGCTCAGCAAGGTGATATTCAAGTTTCTGAGGATTTTGCCAGTTAATCTTGAGGAATACAAAGGCTTCGCCAGTGGTTAAAACCCCATGGTCGAGGCCGCTTTCGATCATGTAGTGATATGTTTGCGTTATAGCGGCCGCTGTTAGCTTTTCTGCATTATATTCGAATTTTAGCTTAATGTCCTCTGACGACGGAATCGTCTTTCGGTTGACCACGTCCTTGTAGATGTTCATAGGGTGAAGGCCGGCGCGAAGTAGCGGAAGGGACAGCTTATGAGGTGGCTTATACTCTTCGACGTATAACATGCGGCGCCACTCTGATAGATCATCGTCGGATCGGTATATGCAAATCTGATCGGGCCGTAGTAGACCTAGATCTCGTCTGTGGTCGGGCGTCTGTGGCAGTGCTGGAGGTCCCTGTCTCTCGACAACCTCCTCGGCTACGTCGCTGATTGCATGAGGATGGTTCTCAAAGACGACGCCGTTTCCAAGGTCAAAGATGCTCTTGACATCCTCGACCTCCTTAAGCTCATCTACAATGGCTCGGATTGGATCCTCGACGGTCTCATGCAGGAACCTTTCCAGCATCTTTTCATCTGCTATTGGTCGGCGGGCAATCCTTTCTCCTAAACCGAGGAGAAAAGCTCGATTCTCAAAGAGTCGTCGCTCGGCAGGAAATGTGGTGAAGAGGGCTCCGAAAATGTCTTTCTGTTCGTCAAGGAAGTCGGCCCATGGGACTAGCTCGTCGGGGCACCATTTATCGCGCGGGTCGGTCATGGGGCCCTTTGAGGTGAGATTGGGGTTCGTTTCGACAGTTAATTTTGCGTACGTAAGGACATGTAAGTCTCCCAGGTATTCCACGAGCGTTAGCTGTTGAGTTTCTCTTTCCGATGCTTCGGCGCGTTGTCGCGCAAGTTCTAGCTGCCTTTCCAACTCTTCAATCCTCTTCGAAGCATCCATCTCGAGCTTTGCGTGCTATTCCAGACAAGCGGCCAATATGTTGATAAGAGATTGTTTGGCCTGATAAACGTGCTTGTTGGGTTGTATCTTCTTGGTTGTCTCTATATGTGGGCTCGTAGCTGTGCGTATTTATATTACTGGCGGGCACGTGACCGTCGTACCCAGGAGTGCTACCCCTCAGAATCTGTTGCCGGGGTTACAATGTAGACAGAGCGTCGGATAAGCTACGGATTATTAGGATAATTTTGTAAAACTGAGAGTTATATACATAACTTATAAAAAGATAAGAACACCCAGTGGAATCTTAACGATTAACTTAACAGTGAACAGCTAAACTCGAGGATCCCTGATGGCAGATAAAAACAACCACGAACTTCTGCTTCCACGACTACTTGGCGCATGCTAGGTTCATCCATCCCTGTTATTCATTGATCTGCTAGCTATAGACATAGGCGCAGAAAGTTTTATCCTGCTAAGATGCTATAACAGGGATACCCTAGTAAATTAGAAAAAAGTAAAAAATATAGTAAGGGATTTTCCTATCTATTTCTACCTATAATACCTTTAATAGGTTTTTTTTATATTTCTAATAATTTTATAAGTCTTTTATTATATCTTTAAATATTAATATTATAATATATATCTTTATTATATTC